>APFE030826841.1:2430-18132 GCA_000404065.3 Pinus taeda | reverse complement strand
CTCTGTAGAGCACTTAGGCCCTCTTTGACCTGCGATGGGCAAGATTGAGCGAAATTCACATAGGGTTTGGGGAATATTCTCATCTCTTGGAGACTTCTAGAAGGTCCCCTCACTTATCAACTCCTATGAGATCGAAAATGGATGAGGAATGAGTTAATATGCATCCTATCCTCTCATCCCTTCCTCCATGGAACTAATTCTAAGTATGGAAGGCCATTCAATACCCCCATTTATGACATAACCTCCTCCATCTTCCTATAAATTGAGCACTCATCTAAGTTATCAAGGGCTGGACTATGTTGAATTGTAAGGAGATAATGTTGCTATGAGAATTCAATTTGAGATAAGTATTGTTATGTTATAAGTTTGTCATGCTTTTGATGTGATGTGGATGGGATCAAAGCTGGAGGAGTGACTTCGAATTAGCCTTCAAGGTTGTAATTCCTTCTTCTATTCAATAAATTATTTGAACCTTTTTCCACATTCTTATCTTGTTATATGATGCTTATATGTGTGAATGTATTTGATTCCATTTACTTGTAATCAATAGATCTTTTGCTTTGATTGGTTATTTATCTTTTGTTGATGTTTACAGGTACTTATATTGGCTTGAGGGGGCCTGACCCATGTTTGAAGTTAATTAGCCAAAAAAATCCCTACACCACTGGCCCTTTCAGCAACAGCCCATAGAGCACGGATTGAGGTCTCAGCTGAAGCAGTATGGGGGGATGCTAGAACCAAGTTTCCGCACCCTTGAGATGTCTGAGGGGTCGATTTAGTCCAACTAAGAATACCTTCGCACAAGTTACTTTGCGCACTACCCTGACATGCAAGGCCTTCACGATTTATTATAATCACCTTCACGCAACCCTAACTAGGGGCTGAGGTGCTTTCACGATGCTAAGGCAGTGATCTGTGCTATTTCCCCAAGTTACACCACAGATCTTACTTATCTCCTCATAACTTTTAGTTAACTTCGTGTAAACAGATACTTTATCTTATATTCACTTAATCAGCACAATCATATATGTTTGTGCATCATATAAACAATAGAAATGTAATTTATACCTAATATAGTCAAAATCTGGGCTTTAAGCCCTAAAACTTCCCTTGGGGGATCCCGCGCCCAATAGGACCCCAACACAAACATCGTGACTCGCCCTTGAGTCACTCTATCGGTGCAGACATCTTTGTGCGGAGACCTCCCAACTCTGACCGGACTGCTGCAAGGTCAACATCGCACTGAGTGGCTGTCTATTGGACCTCCTAGATGTGCTGTTCAGAGACTGTAGTACCTAAACTACTTCCCTACATCTGCTCCTGCGTTCCCTACATCTGTATGAGCTTGGCTTCGATTGAGGTTGTAATGACGAATGCCTCATCGATCCAAGGTTTTACGCGCACCTTCAAAACCGCTTCCTTATGTCGAGCCACATCTACCTGCTCCTTGAGCGCTTTTGCCTGTTGCATCTGCGTGAGCCTCTTTGAAAGGGCCACCTTTTGCACGGTCCCTTTTATGTCATCGTACTTTTGCTGTAGATCATGCACTTCTGTTTCTAAGCGCTGTATGTTTGGGTCCTCCTGCAGAGTGGTGAGGACCTCGAATGACTCTTCGAATAATTTGGCACATTCCTTCATTGTATTGCTGATCTCCTCTATTCCCGTTGTAATGGCACTGCCACATTATTCTCTCACCTATGGTGGAGTTGAAGGTTGCGCCTTCAACTGCAGCTTAGCTATCTGAAGGTTTAGCTCCAGCTAAACCTTAGCCATCTCTTCCTTCACCTCATGCACCCTTGCTGCTAGCTTCCAGATGCGCGCCTTTGCTAGTGCCTCTACTCGGATGGCCAACTTAGGGACCATTTGGAAAGCTTCTTCAACCACCTGCACCATCTGCTGGTTTTTCGCCACTACCTCGTCGTGCTGCAAGCTCAGTTGTTCCATGTTAATTCGATGTTCACTCCGTCTTGTAGAATATAGAGCGTCTCCCGAGGGAGCGCAACCACGTTGATCCCATCTCATTTCAGTGCACTGACTGTAGGCCTCTTGGCCTCATTTTATGTAACTAGTGCCCCCTTTGGCAGCACTACAGTGATGGTCGTGCGGGCGCACAGCATTTCCTTAGCTACGGTTGTGCCTATTGTGAGGCTGGTCGACAGAGTACCAACCTGAGGAGTGCGCACCTGCAACTCCTGTATCTGTGTCCGCAGGGCCCCCAACACCATCTGACCTCTGCAAATTGCTGGAGGGCCTTCGTGGTGATGTTGCACACCTTCTCCCGTATATCATGCAGATCCCCCTCAGTGAGGGTGATTGGGTCGAAATAATTCTTAGAGGCTTTTGATTTCTTTCACTGCCCCACATGCTCTCTCGAGTGTTTCCGTTTCAGTTGTGTGGACACTGTCTGTGGGTCCACACCATCTTCCTCTGTTTCAGGCTCCTGTTCAGGCGAAGGTGACTTTTGACCATCGTGCTCCTTCTTAGCTGCCTGCTGCTATTTTGTTGCTAACTTTGCGACATCCTGCACCTCTTGTGCCTTGGTCACTACTACTTCGTTCCTTCTTTTCTCTGCCAACTACACCATCCACAGTTTGCCTCCTCCTTTTTCCTTTGTGCAACGGACTTCTCTGATTCCACCGCAGAGCTAGCTGGAGTGCACCACTCTGTCGGCCATGACTCAAGCATGAAAAATATGATACCGTCCGTGGCTAGGTAGGGGAGCTTGTTCCATTTATTTGCAGGGTCCTTGCGTGCTCAAATATATATGTGATGGAAGTCCGCCTTGAACTCCACGAAGCTCTGCAGACTATTATAGATAGTGTGCAATAACCACAACTTGTGGTTAATCCCCATTTTTATGTTCATCTCCATGAACACCCATAATATATTACTGTCTCTGATCCTCTGCACGTATTTAGTTGCCCACAACAAAGCATACTTCGCTGCCTCTGGGAGATCCTTCACAATCATGGGGAACTGGATGTCCTTAGGCAATTCCCAAGCCACCAACATTATGGACAGTAGAAGCCATGCATAATGGAAAGTCTTCCCCTGTTCTTGTGCCTAACAGCAATTTTTCAGGAACTCCTTGCGCAAGTACTCCAACCAGTTAAACTAGACCCGCTCTGCACACTACGTGGCAAGTGCTACCACTGGCGTGGGCACCTCATCCATGCAACATTCCCGCATAACCTTGCCAGCTAGTATCTGGGTTGCAACTCTGACTGCATTACTGTTGATACTGGAGATCACTTACCCCTTCTTCTTCTTCTCCAGCTTGAATTTTTTCTTCATGGGCTTTGCGATGGCTAGATCGTTACTCTTACCCTCCGAAATATTTGCTGGGTCCTCCCCCTTGCAAGGGAGTTGGGTAATTCTATGGATTAGGTGGTCCGTGATGGGGATGGGCTCCTCTAGCCATAAAAACCCATCATGCACTAGGCAGATCAGCTGCCTGATGACAAAGATAGTCACTGGGGCGTGATGGTAATGCGGCACCCAGAGCAGGTTTAACAACCCTGCTTTCACTACTCTGCACAACCACTTGTGTGGATCCAACTCTATGACTCCTGCTGCTGTGTTTTTCTTCAGTCACATTAGCTGTGCGGTTCCCAAGTCTGGGAATTTCTCGTGGTCCGCGAGATCCCAATCTTCAAACTTTAGAGCTGGCACCCATCCTAAGTGCGCTCCTTCAAAAATGATGTCATCGGGGAGTAGCGGAGTCTGTAGAGAGCTTTTGTTCTCATCTAAGTCCTTCGGCACCCTTGCTTTCCCTTTCCGCGGAGGAATATATGTGGGAAACCTAGTCAGAGGGTCCGCACCTGAGGTTTCTTTCTCCATTTCTTTGTCCTCCTCCTCTTCCACCAGGATTTCCTCAAAGTCTTCCTCCTCCTCATCGGCTTCCAAGTTAATCACCTTCTCCTTTTCTTCCATGGTATATTTATTTCTCAATAGGTTTCTAGGGGACACGCACACCGGTACCATGGGCTGCTTGTCTTTCTTGGGCCTTGTCGCGCGCGGAGATTTAGGGATTTATACAACTATCCCGGTGCTTTCTAGGGCATCTCCTATCATCATGGCCTACACGACCACTTCAGCGGTCATTTCTTCGATATCCATGGCTTCCTCTGGTGTGGTCATACTGCTGTTTCACAAATCTCTCAACGGTTCAGGTAGGTGCCCAAATAATTCCTTCGAGTTGAAAGAATCAAACAAATCAGAGTTACTGAATCTCAGGACATGCAATAGCTTAATTCTCAAATAGCCAACTGTTGTTTGCTTGGCATCCCTTTGCAATTTATAGCGTCTTTTGAATTTGAATTTGACCATTTCCCCCAAATCTTGTCCATTAATGCTCCCTTGGCGGCAAATTTTCCAAAATCTAGCCCATAAAGTTTGCCTTAAATGTCTACCGCCCACTCCATTTGGTCTCAAGCCAAGCATCACGTCATGAATCATGACTGCAATGGTCACTTTCTAGCCAACCTGTGTGGCACAGCTACCCTTGTGCTATCGCAAACCCTGTGATACCTCACTACTGCGCGCAGTCCTGACATCACATAGCTCTTGGGCAGAGTAGTTTATAGTCTTGTGCCTCCTTTCAACTGCATGAAGCGCTAAGACTGTGCTTCCCACGGCTAGTCAGGTGGCCGAACCACCTGTATATGGCTTCAGCTGACTACCACTTACTTTTCTTGGAAAGAGTTTGGCTTTTAACTTCATCAACTGCATCGCGCCACCATCTATGGTTTCCTTAATAACATACAGTCCCATCTCATGCAACAAACTAAGAAACTCTCGGCAGTGGTCCCCAAGTCTGTCAATCTAATTGGGCTCATCTGACTTTATTACTTTGGTTTTTCTATCCAGAAAGTCCTTCTTTATTCCTTCCTCAAGCTTCCAGACTTCTGCTTCTTCCATGGCACTTTTCTCCCTCAACCAAACTCTTTCATTCATGAGTTCTTGGAGCCTAAGATTGCCTTGATGGATCTCTTCATCAGTTCCCAAGCATTCTTCTTCGAGCTTTTCCAACTGCGCAATCCCTTCTTCCAAGGCTCTGCGATCCGTCATATCCACAGGCACTGCTATGCACGGACTAGGCATGATATACTCCATCAGAATTACAACATTTGCTCCATATCTCAGCTTATAATGCATATGTTCTGTTACTTTCTTGTACGTTTCCCTATAAGCCCATAAAACTGCTGGTATGCACAGGTCCCAATCATTTCGTTGTGCACTACATACCTTGTTCAACGCTTCACATACTTTATTAAATGCTTCCACGTGGATAACCTTCTGTGCAATTTTTCTCTCCACACTCTGTCGTTGCAACTCAAGGAGATGTTTATGCATTTGCCCCCGCCGACACATGCTTATTGACCCTATTTCCCAACGCGAAGTTCATGTGCATCTGCGTAGGTTGTTTGGCACCTGCCTGTATCCACATGGATAGATGTGCATGTAGACCATCTCGTCCACTGTATTTATCAACCAATCGCACCCTAGGCTTTCCAAACTATGTGCGCATCATCCTCCTACATGCACACCAGTCTTCAAATCTTCCTTTGTGCATACCCCACCACCTTGCAGGCATAGCGCACAGTACCCAATTCAAGGCCTGGAAATGTTGTTTTTCTGGCACCTCCCTTTCAAATCTGTCCAAGAAGGCATCCACCTCACTTAACCCATCATAAGTAGGCAGATCTCTCACTTCTGTTGATATGTAAAGCAATGATCTTATCATCATATTGCAATTAAGCATGGTTACCTCGTGTAATCGGTTCTGCCATTGCTTTATCTCCTCGTCCGAATCCAAAGTACATGAGCTTTTGCACTCCCATGAGATTTGTCCGTCCGCGGTGGGATTTACCCAGTCTTGGTCTTGCGCAATTATCTTGTATAAGTAGTCCAAATCGTCATCACTTTCATAGTCACACACCGACTCTATGTAGCACGATCCCTCAGCAAGATCTAAAGGTATAACTATGCCCAGAGACTTCTTCTAAAAAATCATCTTGTGATTCTTCAGATTAATCACCCCATTCATGTCAGTGGCCCAATCAATTCCTAAGAGTGTGGGATAGGGATTGCTATCATCAACAATCTCTATTACTTCCAAGTCTGCTAGCGTGCTCACTCCCACAATATCCACGGTGATTCTCTGCAAACGCCCCATGGGGATTATTTTATTTTGGTTCGCCATTCGTAGCTGAATACGAGACCACTGTAGCGTAGGCCTCCCCATGTGCTCCCATGTCTGCTTCGGCAAAATGTTCGCATCCGATCCTAAGTTTAGAATTACTTGGTCCATCTCTTACTCTCCAATTTGCGCAGTTAGCCTCATTTCTCTCCCTGTCCTAGTCTTGTGTTTTCCAATCTTCTGGACTACACGTGGTTCTCCTGGCGTGGTCCCAACGCATCTGTTAATGAGTTCCTGTAGTCCCTTTACAGCCTTACTATCACGTAGTAGCTTCATGCATGTTTCCAGGAACATAGTAAGCATAGATGGGTCCATTTTTGGCTTAGGTCTATCTTTGCTTCCTGAAGTGGAGGCATCAGTGAAGCTCTTCTTAGCTTCCATGAAGTTTTCCTTAGTGTGCTCCAAATCAAACTCTGCTTCTTTTGTTGGTGGTAGCGCTCCCTTGTCACGTATCCTAGCTATCAGCGTAGGACAATCTTCCATCTCATGTTCAAACAAGGTACAATACAGACATGATGGATGCATTGGGTTTGACAATCACGGGCATAATGTCATCTCCCTTTGCAATTGTAGCATATCAGCTGTCCACGACCTCTTTCAGGTCCTCCTTCACCTCGGCCTCATCTGCGCCCTTGAAATCCTGATAACGCCACTCCTACGTTCTAGTCTAGGGGTCGCGTTTTGGTTTGAAATTTGTAGGTGGGAGTTCTATCTATCATTAACTCATAGCTTCTACAAGTGCACTCATTGTGTCTCATTAAAATACAAAAGTTATAGAACAATTGTTGCAAATTTTGTGTATACTTCTGTAACAAATGGTAGTTGTCCATAGTGTGTTTCCCTCCTATTTGACAAATCGTGCACCACAAATTAAGCACACGCTAGGTCCTACTTGTGCCTTTGGCCTTAATGGCATCGGTCCTCCTCCCGCGAGGTAATTCGCGAACGCTGGGGTAGTGGTTCTTATCATGATCCTGACCCTTGCATTTTATGCACCACACCTCTTTGCGCACTTTTGGTCGGGCTGTCCTGTCTAGTTTCAGACTCTGCATCTCAAGGCATAAGTTTTTCAATTGCACGTGGATCTGCTGAACTCCTAAGTTAGAATCCTGCATCAGGGTCTGATGTAGCCTCGTTGCGATCTCTAAGGCCTTTTTCTGAGTCGTTAACTTCTACTGTGATAGCACATTCCTTAAATGTGGTGTTAGCGATGCTAAAAACCATTCACAATGTTGTCCATAATTTGCGGATGTTGTCCATTCATTGTCAGATTCATATTCGCTTCATGAATCATACAATTCAACCTTTGATCCAACTCCCAAGGAGTTTCGCCTGGTAGCATTGTGATTTCTTTGAATCCAATGATCGACTGCGCCTTTGACTCTGGCCCACTAAATTCTCTGTTTAATGCTGCTTGGATATGCGCGATTCCTGCATTTTGGATTATCATTGGAGTGCTTAATATACCAGGTCAGCGCGTGGTCCTGCAGAGCGCTGACCAACGTTGCTTTCTTTACATTATCATTTGTAACTCCTTGCACTTCCCATACGACCCTTATCACGAACCAAAATTGGTCTGAATCTTCATTTCCTACTCCCTTAAACAAAAGCAAGTTTATTGTGCTTGCCATATTGACTCACGGTGGTGGCAGAGGTTGTATGGGTGAAGATGGAGGTGAAGGCGGTGATGCTGGTGGTGGTGTGGGTGGGGGTGGTATGCGCGGAAACCTATGCCTTCTCAATTTGATCACACTTCGTGGCGATACCTTTGCGAGCTCTTCTTTGTCCCCTCATGGAGGTGAAATCAAAGGGCTATTCTCTGGTCTCTTACTTCCTTCATTTATGTAGGTTTTTCCTCTTCGTGTAGCTCCAGACATCAAGGTAATTGCATAACCCTCTTTTCACACAATAGAATTTTAATCCAAGTATTCAGAGACTTTACGTACTTACCTCGTGGTCCTTTGAGAAAGCATCACTCTGCCTTGCTATAGCTGACTAAAGTATCTACTGCAAACTCAGGAATGAATCCTCCTATAATCCAATCGAGCTAGTGATCAACAGTGCTCACGATCTTATCCTCTGATGCTTCCAATATGTGCACCAACTCTGTGGTCAACACAATAGGATTGCCGAGTTTCCACCTTCCTTGGCTCTCTACTAGCTTCGCGATCCACTTGTACAACTTAGTAGGGAAAGATGCGAAAAATATTTCGTGGATCTCTGTGTACAGGTAGCAATCTAACCACTCTTCCTTTGTCAGTCGCGAATTCCTGTTCTCCTACACCGTGAACTCATGAATCCTCCTGTCCAATCAACCTTCAATTTCCTTCTTAGTTGGATTCCAATAATACGACATCAGACATCTCTATGCAGATTCCAGTCCCGACAACGGAACCATTTGTTGGCTTGAGGGGGCCTAACTCAGGTTTGGAGTTAATGAGACAAACAAATCCCTACACTACTGGCCCTTTCAGAAACATCCCGTGAAGCGCGGACTAAGGTCTCACCCGAAGTAGTATGGGGGGATGCTGGAACCAAGTTTCCGCACCCTTGAGATGTCTGATGGGTCGATTTAGTCCAACTGTCAATACCTTCATACAAGTTATTTCGCGCACTGCCTTGAACTACAAGGCCTTCGCGATCTATTATAATTGCCTTTGTGCAACCCTAACCAGGGATGAGGTGCTTTCGTGCTGCTAAGGCAATGATCTACGCTATTTCCCCAAGTGACACCACATATCTTACTTATCTCCTTATAACGGTTAGTTAAATTTGCGTAAACAGATACTTTATCTTATATTCACTTAATCAACACAATCATATATGTTCGCGCATCATATAAACAACAAAAATGTAATTTATACCCTATACATTCAATGCAGAAAACAGTAAATAAATACACAAGAATGATATAAAACTTCTCTTTATTAATTCTTCATTCAGTCACAGACTCAACCTGCCCTGTGCACTTCGCTGTAGGGGTCCGCGCACTCAGCTACGGACTACTAGGGCTCTGCGCACTCAACTGCAGAGCCTTCTCCTACTCTACGACCCAACGACTCAACTCTACACTTAGATAAGACTCAATTCTTCATCCTTCATTCATGAATCTACTTCACTTACTTACAATTTAGAGCCTCGCTCTATTATACAATCCCATGGTCTGCGGACCATGGGTAGATCTCTAAAGCTGACATTACATTACAAAAATGAGGGCGGACAACCCTATGAATAATTTACAAGTTCGCACTCTGCGCCCACAAAACACAGAGCCTTTACATTAGATTTAGTCAAAATCTTGGTTTTAAGCCACAAAACTTCCCTTAGGGGATCCTGCACCCAACAACTTCTCAAGCGTGTTAAGTACAGGAAGGAGCGACAGGACCGATACAAAGGAGACAAGAGGAAAGAGGAACTACAAGTAGGTCTTCTCATTCTCTTTGTCTTATCTATTGCTTATAGGAAATGGCTAAAGTGCTTTAAACTATTGTTCTAGATATGATTACTTATCTAGGGAATTAGTATTTATCCGTAGATACCAAATTCTCCAAAAAAAATTGGCAACCTCGATGGGGAGAGATCATCCTTCCTAGTAGCTTATCCACCTCCTAGGACACTCTTGCAGACCCTACTTGTTTTCATTGGTTGCAGCTTTATTGCATTGAATTTTGGTCAAAAACTGTGTCAATTTGCCTCTTGAAATGGTTTACTGTCACCAGTGTAGGCTTGTGAGAGACACAATGCACTGCAAAACACCCTTGGCTTAGGTACAATGCTCTGAAGTGCACTGTCTCCCATTCATGGCTACGGTGATCCTCCTAGGGTTGGTTTCCCACCTTTGGATTGAGTTTTTTGCCAAATTTCTTCTATTTGATCGTTTGCTGATTGGTTAATGAATGCCACGTCTTAGAAAATAAGTTTTTATCTCCTTTGCTAGCCCTACTTTGACTTGGTTGATTAATGTTTCTTAAATTTTTTCTTTGTCATTATCGATCCATAGTCAAAGTTAGATTATAGTCGATTAATCTTTGTTCGAAAGAAAGTGTTGTAAAAGTCTTCTTTTCCTTCGAAATAGAACTGTTGTAAAGTCTTCGTTCTTGTTAAAGGTTGATTGATTATATGTGCATTAGTTTCCTTTTGTTCATATTCACATTAAGGAAATAGAAAATAAATACATGCATTTTTCATTGAAAAAGTTTGTGTGTTCTCATAAGAATAGTTTAGGGAAAGTGCATTAGATTGTGCTCTTTGCTCTTTGATCGAAAGAAATCTGATTGCTCTATCCCTATTAGCTAAGATTTTCATTTTTAAATTGAATGGAAAGAATTCTTATGGTGAACTTGAAAGGAAAATTCCCTAAGCAAGATCAACTTAAAATTAATCTCAATTTACCTAATGGAGCAATGTCACCTAACGAAAAACATTTAGTGGTTCTAGGCTAGAGACATGTTCCATCGTCGTAAAACAAAGCAGCTGTCACTAACTTGTCTGCAATACATCTCGAGTGTGATACCTCATTCCACGTACATGATTATATCGTAGCTTGTCCACGTACCTTCGGGTATATAGGGCAGTGTTACAGTATGTAAAGTATATGGGAATGCTCTCACTGTGCAGTTTTGCATTAGACAACGCTTATACAAATTGGGCCTCCATGTACTTTCGGGTATATTTGGGAGGAAAACACTAGGTTGCTATCCATCCTTAGATAACTGAGTCGGCCACCTTGTACACTGTGATACACCGAACACAACATTCGGGAAGATTGCCTACTCGTACTTCTCGGTTTGCCGGGAGGTATTTTGCATTCATATTTTCTTGGTAAACCTTTTTTCCTAGATTACCCCTTTTTGTTTATTTCTTTTTCTAATAAAATTAATCAACAATCGTGGAGGAACATCAACCCTTAACCCGTCATTCGCGGAGAACAGGGAGCAAACCGCCTTTGCTCCCCGAAGCTACACCTATTCGGTCAAAGCGGTCTCGTTTAACTGAGTCAAGTACATCAAGAACTTCTGGTTCTTCATCTGAATTATGAGAGTCACCCATTGCGGCAAGTATTGAGACTCCAGTTACTCCAACTATTTCTGGTACATCTGTTATTGAAGAAAAAGTTTCACAATTACCTGAGGACACTATAACTGACACTAGTGAAACGGTAACCGAAGTTGTTCAACAACAAGTTGATCCTCAACTTGAAGTTGCTCAATAAGAAATTACTTCTAAACTTGAATCAATTCAACCAGAAGTTAATCTAGAACCTATCACAGTTCACTTAGAAGTTACTTCTGAACCTGAAGTTGTTTAGGAACCTCTCCCTGAAACTGTTTTTCTTTTACTCGAACATCTGGACTTTGAATTTGAACATTCAAAAGTTGTTAACTTACCGGAAGATGATCAACCAGTTAACCCTCAGAAATTAATGACTACTAAAATTTCCACTTTACCAACACCAGAAGTCTATTATGGACTTGACGGTGAAGTTCTTCCACCTAGTTTAATTGTTGTTGAGGAAGAATTTGAATAAGATACTACACCTGGAACTCCATTCCATTTTGGAACAAGGCTTTATCTTTACCCTTATACTCCTCGTTTTACTGCTCCTTTTGATCCTGCTTCTTTTCAAGTGCCTGTTTATTCTTTAGGACATCTATTGGGTTAGTTAACTATGGTTGAACAACTGTCCACATCCCAGACTATATCATCTAATGCAGCTGTAGTAGAATCTTCTATCGCAACCTCTTTGATGTTTTCTACTACTCCTGAGTCACATCTATATGGTGAACTATCCGTCTTAGTTGGTTACCAATCTTTATCTAGAACCCACTCAGGGGTTGCTTCTACACCATGGCTATCACCCATGTCCTCTACTAGAATTTTACTTGGTTCTTCATTTACGGGAACTCAACAGTTTGATCTTGCATATCAATATCAAACTGGGTAATCTAGTCAACAATGACCTATGTATCCACTACATACTGGATTTCCACCATATGGAGAGGAATATGCCTATTCACCTTATCCTCCATATCCTAGAGGATAACCATATGGCAATATCCAACCATATTCAGGTTAGTCTGGAATGCAAGTTAGTCAATGGAAGCCAACAATGCTAGTTCAACTGAGGCTTATGTATCCAACACAACCAATGCAAACTATGTCAGCTATTCCTACTACACCTGTTGTTACCATTGTACCACAGTCACAAGTTCAAACAATTGTATCTCAACCTGTACAAACTGGTCCTTCTACCTTGCAACCACAAGTTTCAGGTCAGCAGGCCCAAGTTTCTCAGGTTGTTGTACAACAACCACTTGTGTCCAAGGTCCAACAACCTTAGGTTAGTATATCTTTATCTGGAATGACTCAGGCTTACACTGGTATAGTTTATTCACAACCCGGTCAAGCTAACATTGGGGGGAATATCAGATTCAACAACCAGTACCCCCTACAAACTTGGCAACCCCAATATCAAAAACCTCAATTCCAGCAATTCCAACCCCAATTTGGACTTTCCCAACAAGCTCAACTTGGGTTTGGACAATATCAAGATTACTAAGGTCTTGGTCAACAAGGATTTGCTGGTTATGGACAACCGCAAATTGAACTTGGTTATCAACAACCACCTTATCAAGGTTACCAGATACAGATGCCCTATGCTGGTATGAAAAGACCTATTGCTCAGGAAATCCATCATATCCTAGGTATGCTCAACCTGATTTGAATCGACAGTTGCTGTTTGTAGCAACTCTTGAATTACCAGATTTAAACTGGCTCACTAATGATCCAATTTATATGCACCTTGGTGGTTGGTAATTCTGCATAAGTTAGCTTCTGACATTTCAAAATTCAATGGAAATCCTGGAGAAGACCCATTAGATCATGTCATGACTTTTCATTTGTGGTGTTCATCAAACTCCTTAAATGATGATTTAGTTAGACTCCATCTTTTCCAAAGAATGCTTACTGGTCTGGCTACGAAGTTGTACATTGAGTTACCACGAGCTTCTTTCGACAACTTTAAGACTATAGCCACTACATCTTTGACCCACTTCTAGTTATCTATTAGATACGAGACTGGAACGAAACTCCTGACCAACTTTAAACAAACTACTACTACTCATATATCATATCATATTCATGAGTGGCGGCGTCATCGTCGAATGGTTAAGACTTATGTTCCTAATCAGCTTTTGGCTGAGTGGTTTATAAAACACTTGTTACCATCAATCACCGAGGATGTGGCGAAAGGTGGAGTTGTCACAGAAGAGCAAGTAAGTGCTTGTGCCTAATATTTGGACTTGATTTATACATAGTCTGGCATGCTCTACGACAAGATTTCGAATGCACCCCAACCAACTTTCACTATTCCTCTGCCACCATCGAGTAAGGACTCTCATGCCGACGATGGTGTGATTGGTTCTTCGAGCACACAAACGGTAGGTAGACCATCTGGTCAAACACTTGCCATTTCCAATCAAACTTCAAATGCATTATAAAACACTCTTGCTTCCGAAGTCAATGCCGTGTCATCTGACAAAGGCAAGAATCAAAAGCAACCAGGAGGAAAGAAGAAGGGGAAAAACAATAAGAAACAAGATAATCCCCCTCAAGAGAAATCATCTGATTCCTCTACTTTTGCAAGGAAACCTGGTTATCATGTCTAATCTGTAATGATGAGCATTTGACAAGAGATTGTCCACACCGTTTGGAAGTCTCTAAGCTTCTAAAGACTTCTAATACATCTGCAATGTTGACTGATCCGTTTCCAAACCCGGTGACACATTTGGTTGTGACAAACCATGCTTCCACATCCCAAGTACTTATGCTATCCGTTGCAAAGCCTAAAAATGAAGTTTTGGTGTCGACATGAAATAAATATTATGTAAATCCATCGTCATCGTTAAATAATTAGGCCACTGATCAACATAATCCTTCGACTTCGACTCCATCTGAAAATATTCCAACGCCTATTGCACCAGAATTGACAATCAAACCACCAAAGGGAGTTGTACATAAATCGACATTTAACCCTCAACCTTAAGCAGTTCAGAACTATAACATAGTATAAGACCTTACTCAATCACCTTCTACTATGTCGACATTTGAGGTGTTACAAAACTGTCCCTCCTAGAAGCAGGATTTGTTGTCAGCAATTGGTGGAATAGACCCTACAGATTCCAATCTTGTGGTTTTCAACCATGCGGGATATACACCACAGTTACCTGCACATTAGCTTTCTTAATTCAAGTAAAATCTCTCAATAAAAATGTTCACCGAATTATTATTGATGAGGGGGCATCTACTTGCATTATGTCCATGAGCTGCTGGAAAACACTTGGTTCACTGCCGTTGTCATGATCACCAACAACATTAAAAGCTTTTGATAGACACACATATACACCTTGTGGGATTTTAAGTAACTTGCAAGTTGGACTAGGTGGCAAAACAATTACTCTCGAATTTGAGGTAGTTGATGGACCCCTCAACTACAACATTTTACTAGGAAGGCCATGGGTATATGATATGGCTGCTGTGGTTTTCACGTACTTTTGTACGATTGCATTCCCTCATTAAGGTGGAATCACAATTATTAATCAGCTTGCCTTCTTTGCATCTAGTTCTCAGGCTACTGGAAGCATTCTGTTGGTACACGGACCCCTGCTATCACTTCAAAATGTTGGTGTAGGTCTCTTTAAAGATCCTTCCCTAATGGGTACTTTTACACTACTGTCACCATCTGATTTGGCGGAAGTGGCAAGAGTAGAGACTTGCAACATGATTTCCTCCACCTCATCTGATTTAAGGAGGATTGCTAATAGTTTTGAAGTTGATAGTAATACTAAAGTTATGCCGCTAAGCCCCGTTGAGCTTGCATAGCAATCAATTTTTCTAGCTTGCATGATGAACCCAAATCCACTTTCACCAATTGTATGGGTAGACCATTCATTAGAATATGGTACTTCTTCGGATCCTTTTTCACGTATATTTTCTATGAATGAAGGAATCGTCCAATCAATGATGATAGGAGAAGAACCTTGGGAAGATTATCATCATTATTTCCATCTTCCATATGACATCGAAGATTATTCAAATGAACTTAACCACCCATTAGTTTTTGATTTCTTTTCAGATTCTGTTTTCAAAGATACAATAGATTCTGAGCGAAACCTGTCAAATATTGAAGAAACAATTTCTATTAATATTTTGACCAAACCTAATGTTGTAGAAAACATTCACGTCGACAAATTTTTTTCTCCATTAGAACTTGATACTTACCATACTCTCTTTCATGAATTTTGAGATATATTTTCATGATCATACAAGGAGATGCCATGCATTGAATCTAGTATAGTTGAACATGAAATCAAAATGTATCCTGATGTCAAACCAGTGCGACAATGGCTTCGACTTGTTCATCCAAAGAAAGCCGCTGCCATTAAAGCAGAAGTGGAAAATCTTTTGCATGCTGGTTTCATTTACCCTGTACCTCTTATTGA
>APFE030826830.1:169352-182642 GCA_000404065.3 Pinus taeda | reverse complement strand
GTAATTAGTAGTTATTTAAGTGTCCATGAGATACAGTAATAATTGAATATTTCATTTACATGACTAAAATTAAAGGGCCATTGGCTAACCTGGTGAGAAATTCACATGGATATATTAAAGTTGGAGGGAAATCCTCCTGTGAATAAGTGGGAGGACTTTAGAACCGTAATAAAGTCATAAGTTTTCCCTATCAAGTATGTAGAGGACTAGTGGATCTAGTGGCACTACTTTAGGTAGGAACAAGGGAAGAGTGTGTATGAGTACACCATATAATTTAGAAAAATGGACATAATGTTGGGTAGCTCTCCAAAGAACCAATATGTACTCATCAAATATCTCAAGGTTCTATACAACCATCTGTGGAAGTAAATTATGTTGTTCAATCCCAAATCAGGGGATAAGGCTGGCAAATAGGCACAATACTTGGAGAATATAGGAAAAAATAAATGGAAATCGAGTGGATTAAAGCAAAAGAATCAAAAACATGCTTCTAAGGAGGGGAAAAGGAAGTGGAAAGGGGAAAAAAATAAATGGATGGTAGCCATATCACACCAATGAAAAGAAAAGAAACCACTACAACCATTGTAACATTGAAAGTCATACAGAAGAGAAGTGTTGGTAGTTGCATCTAAAGCTTAACTCAAAGAAAAAAAATATAATAAGGAAGAATATCATGGAAACTAATTATAGAAACCATGTTAAAAATCTCTTAGATGTAGATGAGAAGATCATTTGTGCATCGGTGCAGAAGGAGGTGAATTTTAGTAATCCTTTAGGAATGGGAACAAAACGAAACATCTAGGCTATTTCATATTAAGATGCAGGTTGAAAGGACTAAAATTGATGCTCTATTTGACTTAAGACTGCAAACGAGTCTCATTATAGTAGAGTTGGTGAAGAAATTTGGATTGCAAGTTCATGCTCATCCAATACCATATCTATTGCGATGGGTAAATAAGGACGTAGAGTCAAAGGTAATAATAGAATGAAAAATTAGATTTTTATTAGTATTGATTTTATTGATGAATTATAACTATATGTAGTTCCCCTTTATGTTTATGGAGTGGTGTTTCAGAGCCCTAACATGTACATGTGTAATGTGTCACCCCTTCCTCCCATATTTACACTATTTTACAAGCTCTTCAGAGTAAATGGGAGTAGAGTACTACTATGGCATGATTTGAATTCCAAGTTCTATTTTTGGAAGTGGGGCCCAAAAAATGTCAAGTTACAGTCAACCCTCAAGGACTATAGACCACTCAGGAGCCTGCAAACCACCCCAGGTGATCATTCCCTGAGTTAGAACCTTTTTTCACATAGTTTACTCCCCAACCACACCCATAAGGTGGCATGCATGTAGTTGGGAGGCTATAAGAGCACACATAGGACTGCTTTAATGCAATTATGACCCAATTTCCCAGTGCACTGCATGCAGTCAGGAGATCTGTGCCTATTTTTTAGGGAAGCCTCCAAACCACTACTTAGAATTGCCTATGACTTTCTATAACCATGATTAAGGTGATAACAATGCCACACAGTCAAACATGAAGAAAGAAATTTACCTAGACTACCTAGTACACATTATACTTTCCATCAAACATATGGGAAACATATAAGTTACAAGTCACGAATGCATATCTGATCTTAAATCGCTGAAATTCATTTAAGAATCACCAATAAGGTCTAATTCCCTCTCAAGTAGTTGCATAAACACTTGTTAGCCCATGGATTCATCAACAATTCAAATACTTGTCAAACCATGAACAAGAGCCATAACTAGAGCACATCACAGAACCATGCATATAACCAAAATATTAACCATGAAAAATCATCAATAAAATACACATAAAAAAAAGTGTAGGTGCTCATAGATCACAATAAGAAAATAACTATTATTAACTTATGAAAAAGCCAACCAAGTCAGGGACTTCCATGTACCACCCTACCATAGAATGGGATGAAACAAATATTTCTTTCAACCAATAACCCTTGTGCTATGTTCCAAGCATGAATGTGGAATCTCATGGGATAAACTGAGACATAATTAACTAGGGACTCCATAGGTTAAACCACCTCCACCCTCAAGCTACCATGATCTCACCTAAACCAATCTCGAGATCACAAAACCAAACCAAGATTGGATGCCTCATAATTTCTTCACTGTAACTTGAGGAATTTAATTGTCTCCACGCACTTGTTGAGAGCTTCGCAGAGAACACCATCTCCACCCCAACCCTTGGGAATTTTCCTCAAAACACCTCACCTAGTTCCAAAAACGTTTGGAAATCTAGAGATAAACCAAGAATGAATCCCATTACGCCATGGCTATTCATGAAATAGTAAGGCAAGGCTCAAACCACTATACAACTAGGAAATACTCATGCTAATGACAAAAAATGAACCAAATAAACAAATGCATGTACCATGCATTCACATCCTAGCGAGGAAATCACATATGAAGCTTGTTACCTATAATATCTTCCTACTGAAGCTGTTGATCCAACCTTCTCCTTGCTCTCTTTCACTTTCTTTTGCTTGTCCTTTTCCTTCCTTCTATTTCCTTTTATTTTCTTTGCTTTCTTTATCTCTCCTATTGGAGCTATCTCTCTCTCTCTCTCAATCTGATCCAAAGACAAAACTAACAAAAGTTGTGAATTGTTTCTCTAATGCCTTTTTATCATTAATGTCTCTCTATTTTTTTCATTTTCCTTCCAATTACCCTAACATGCAAATTTGTGTCTTTTCACCTTCCTTTATTTTCATAATTAAATTCCAATTATTACCTTTTTGCATTTTCGAAAGCCTTTGCCAATTTCCATATCCATTATTAAACCAAAAGTGATACCCATTGTAGTGTTTACCCAATAATGAGCTTGGAATACGTGTCCCATGACCTTGGTCTTGATTGTCATTTATTATACTTCATTAGATGAAACATTAACCTGGGCCTATTACAAACCCCTCCCCCTTGGGAGAACATAGTCTTGGTGTTCTCTGAAACCTATGACCAACAAAATGCTAAAAAATAAAACATACTACCTATGGATCTTTATAACATATCTTGATGCAATATTTACAATGGCATCCCGCTAAAAGAAAAATAAACATACCTCTTATTGGAGCTTTATAACACATTTCATTGCAACATTTACAATTCTATATGTATAAACATATACCAAAAAATAATCTTCTTGAACCAACAAATAATGAAGGATACAAAGCCTCCATCTGATCAGCCATCTCCCATGTACTTTCATTAGGCCCAAAGTGCTTCCACTGCACTTTAACTTTCTCTATTGCTCAATTCTGGAGCATAAGTTTTTTCCACTGCAATATGCATTGAGGCTCTAGATAAAACTCTCCCTCTAATTCCACCTAAAATACAGACCAATAAATCACATGATCAACATCTTTCACATATCTCTTAAGTAATGAAACATGGAAAACGTCATGGAATTTCATTATTGGCGAAAATGCAAGTCTATAGGCCACTAGTCCAATTTTCTCAAGGATCTCAAAAGGGCCATAATACCGAGGTTCCAGCTTAGCACATGACCCAATCGTCAAGGATCTCCTCTTTGGCCTTATGAGGAAGTACACATGGTCCGAAATATAAAACACCTTGAATGCTCTATTTTGATCTGCATAACTCTTCTTATTGTCATGTGCTCCCTTCAAATTCCTTTTGATAATTTGCATCTCCTACTCCATATTAGCCAACAAATCTGGTCCAATCAACACCCTGTTCACTGGGTCACTCCAGCTGGTAGGAGTATTACAACTCCGCTCGTAAAGAGCCTCCAATGGACTCATCTTCAAGGATTCCTAAAAACTCTTCTAGTGGAAGATACTCCTCCCACTACCTCTGGTGATGCACGACATACATCCTCAACATGTCCTCAAGAATCATGTTGACCCTCCCTATTTTCCCATTCTTCTGTAGATGATAAGTTGTACTAAAATCCAACTTTTTCCCCTAGCCTGCAAACAAATCCTTTCAAAACCCTGAAGTGAACTTGGCATATTTGTCTGATATGATCTTCTGAGGCACACCATGCAACCTCACTATCTCCCTGATGAATAGCTGAGTTACCTCTCTAGATAAATTAGTAGAATTCATTGCAGTTGAGTGAGCTACCTTAACCTGTCAACCATAACCATGATAGAATCATGCTGCTTCGATGTCCTTGACAAACCTATAAGAAATTCCATGGAAATTAACTCCCATTTCCATCCAATTGTAATAGGTTGTAATAGACTAGTTGGATGCTTACACTCAACTTTCACATGTTGACAATCCAGACATCTAGAAACAAACTCAACCACCTCTTTCTTCAAGTTCAACCATTGGTAGAACCTCTTAATTGTTGTCAAAGTCTTTTGATATCCTAGGTGACCTAAATACGACCTGACATGAAACTCCATCGAGATAAGCTTCTTGAGCTCACTATCATTTGGCTCATAAATCATGTTCCTGATTATGATCAAGCCATCTATTGTGACATAATACTCCTCATCCCTATCATCTTCACCTTGTTGTTGTAACATGTGCCACAGTTGTTGGTACCTGTCATCATGTTGCCTTGCCTATAAAATATGCTCCTATAAATCTATCCCATATGAACTCACAACTGAAATATGATTCACCTACATTCTCCTATTGCAAGCATTTGCAACCCTATTCTCCTTTCCTTTAATGTATTTGATCTCAAATTCAAACTCACTGAGCGTATCCAACCATATAGATTTCCTTGCATTTAGATTAGATTGGTAAAAAAAGCACCTCAATCCACTATGATCACTCATCAAAATAAATCTCCTTCCAAGAAGATAATATATCCATATATTCAATGCATGAATGATAGATTCCAACTCAACATAACGAGTCACATAGTTCTGGTCATGCTCATTCAACTTCCTTGACTCATAGAATACCCCCTTTCCTTCTTGCATCAGGACTCCATCAAGTTCTGTTTTGAAAGCATCTGTACATACCAGGAACTACTTATCAAGATCTACAATCTTCAACACTGGCGCAATTGTAAGTAAACACTTCAATTTCCCAAAACTAGTTGCACATTCAGTCCATTCAAACTTATTTCCTTTCCTCTACAAATATGTAATAGGATAGTAAATTGATGAGAAGTTGTAATAACCTGATAGTCCTATGAATGGTCTAACCTCATCCAAATTCCTAGGAGTTGGCCACTCCATGATAGATTTAACCATTTTGAGGTCCACTACTATCCCTTCATTCGAAAAAACATGCCCAAGTAATGAACTTGAGACTAAAAGAAACTACACTTACTAAGTTTTGGGTAATTTAATTGATGTTAAATTACTACGTCAATTGCCAACCAAGGTTCGTGTACTTATGAAGTGTATGTGCACAATATATGCTAGGAGATAAATCTTTACTTTTTAAAAGATGAAATTGATCTAAACATTAATGAATGTTATATTCAATCAAAGTGTTGCCACACACATGTTCCCTCCATGAAAATTACTTCAAAGCAAAAGATCAAGACTTGAACTGAAACTTTAATATATGAATTCAAAATGAGAAACTCTAACTGTAGTAAGGAAATTTTAAGTCTTCTTGTAGAAAATAATTTCTAATTCCGTAAATTGAAATCTAATTTTCCTTGGAGGAAAGAAATTCTAATTTTACTTGCAAGAAACAAATTTTAAGTCTACTTGCAGTAAAGAAATTCTAAGTTTACTTGCAAGAAAGAAATACTAAATCTACTTGTAAAAAAGAAGTAAAACTAAGATAGACTTCTTCAACAAAATATAGAATCGAATTATCACTTCAAAGGGTTATTTATCATTCATGAAAATGCTTAGATAAATTAACTGAGCTATGAAATGAAATTTCTGAACGAAATGAACTATGGAAATCAAATATTTTTTTATTTATATGAGCGCTCTTTTTTTTGCGAAGGGAAAAATTAAACCAGGATTTAATAAACAAAATGAATTAACAGACTACAATGGAAGAAAATTATTTATCAAGAAAACTGCAATAAGAAAAATCAAAAGCTAATCTACCCTTACAACTGTCCGGGGGGGACTCCTATTGAGTGCATGTTCATAATGAGATATTAAATCACTTAGCCACGCATTTATTGAGAAACAAAGTTTTTATATTAATCATAGAGGTCTTTAACACAAATAGATTGGAATAATTAACAAGGATAACTACTCTCTCTAGCTTCATGTAAGGGGTTTTTATACATCTTTATTGAATAACTATTTCGAGAGTCCTAAGCCGAGAGGTAACTTGACTAATATAACCGGTAAGAAGTAAAATTAATATGAAATTCATTATTCTCATGATTTTCTACTAAAAGAGAAAATCATGATGGATTTAATAGAACACATCGGCTTTAAAGGTTGCTCAATCATTTGCACTCTTACTTGATCCTGCCACAAGCCGCCTTCAAAATATGCTTATTGTTGGAGTCTCATAACTAGAGTTGACTTCTTGTTTGAATTCAAGATCTCTCAAACCATGTAACTTATTCCGTAAATTGAATTCTAATTTTCCTTGGAGGAAAGAAATTCTAATTTTACTTGCAAGAAACAAATTTTAAGTCTACTTGCAGTAAAGAAATTCTAAGTTTACTCGCAAGAAAGAAATACTAAATCTACTTGTAAAAAAGAATTAAAACTAAGATAGACTTCTTCAACAAAATATAGAATCGAATTATCACTTCAAAGGGTTACTACTGTGTGCAATGATACTTCAATACTTCTCCATTTATCATTCATGAAAATGCTTAGATAAATTAACTGAGCTATGAAATGAAATTTCTGAATGAAATGAACTATGGAAATCAAATATTTTTTTATTTATATGAGCGCTCTTTTTTTTGCGAAGGGAAAATTAAACCAGGATTTAATAAACAAAATGAATTAACAGACTACAATGGAAGAAAATTATTTATCAAGAAAACTGCAATAAGCAAAATCAAAAGCTAATCTACCCTTACAACTGTCTGGGGGGGACTCCTATTGAGTGCGTGTTCACAATGAGATATTAAATCACTTAGCCACGCATTTATTGAGAAACACAGTTTTTATATTAATCATAGAGGTCTTTAACACAAATAGATTGGAATAATTAACAAGGATAACTACTCTCTCTAGCTTCATGTAAGGGGTTTTTATACATCTTTATTGAATAACTATTTCGAGAGTCCTAAGCCGAGAGGTAACTTGACTAATATAACAGGTAAAAAGTAAAATTAATATGAAATTCATTCTTCTCATGATTTTCTACTAAAAGATAAAATCATGATGGATTTAATAGAACACGTCGGCTTTAAAGGTTGCTCAATCATTTGCACTCTTACTTGATCCTGCCACAAGCCGCCTTCAAAATATGCTTATTGTTGGAGTCTCATAACTAGAGTTGACTTC
Source organism: Pinus taeda (assembly GCA_000404065.3). Lineage (NCBI taxonomy): Eukaryota > Viridiplantae > Streptophyta > Pinopsida > Pinales > Pinaceae > Pinus > Pinus taeda. Next base: position 175,217 of record APFE030826830.1, on the reverse strand, counting down.
TTGTTTGACTTCAAGATCTCTCAAACCATGTAACTTACCAGATCACTAACATAGGTGGATATCCATTTGCTAACCATTTTCCATATACTAGTACCTTTTATTTGTCCTCTGGTGCACTAAGGCATTTATAACCATGGAGATAATTGTAGAATTATTAGTTAACTATAGAATTAATGCGATTCAATAGATGTAGTTTAAGTTAAATATCACAAAGAAACAATAGATTATAAATCATGGATGATAAATACCTTTTTAAATATTTAAGCTCGTCTAGGATGACCCTTTAGCTTGAAGCTACAACAAAATTATTATGGAAAAGGATGGAAAGGAAGGAAAAAGGTTTGTCAAAAAGAGGAAAATTTCAAACTTCAACATTCCCCCACACCGAAGGTTTTGCATGTCCTCATGCAACCAAATTTGAAAATTTATCCAACCCCTCAGTCAGTGTAATATTTCTGAAACTTGAGCTAGGATATGCAAATTAGTGCTCCTCCTTCTTTTCCTGATACTGAATGTTTCCCTTGGTTTCTTCATCATACTTTTTCTTTATAACCCTCTGATTTTGTTTCAGAGGAATCTATTGTTTGCTTTGAGTTTCCTTTTCTTCTTATACTAGTGGCAAAAATTCAAAAGTATATTGTCATTTTCAGTCCTCGAGATTTCATTTTGTGCCTTTATTATCTCATGCTTTTATTTGAGATGTTTATTCAAATTTTCCAACTCATATATATCTTGAATCAAAGCATCCTCAATTTTGTATTCTTTCTCAAGAATATTATTTGTTAGAGGAATTTCTTCATTAAAAGTATCTTCTTGATTCCGAGAAGGAGAGTTTACCTTTTTTTGTGCTCATTGTTCCAAAGATTCCACATAATTGTAGATTTGAGGTGGCATTTTGTAATCTTCTGCTTCGATATCAACTACTTTTGGAGCCTGCATACTTGAAATTTTAAAAATTTGAGTGCTTCTTCTCAATTTTATCTGCGATTGTTTAGTGTTTTAGATGTTTTTCCTTTTGTTCATTCTTATCTATTTCTTATCCTCTAGTTCTTCATATTTTCTTTTAGGTGGCTTGTCACTTGATCTGGCTTTCTTTCTTCTAATCTTTTCTTTTCCATTTTTCTATTCAATATTTTCCAAAAACTGAGAAAGAGGGTTTTCATGTTCAAGCAGTTCTTCTAATTCCTTTGTTTCATTAATAGGTCAACCTTATTTTTCACTTACATCCTTAGGGTTAGGGTTTAAGAGAAATTTATGTCGGCTTATTTTTACTTTTATACTTGTTTCTACCTCTGGGGCTTCTACAAAGTGTTTATAGACTAGCAAAATCTACCAATCTTCTCCTTTGGCTTCTAAGTGTTCTTCTATGATAATTTTAATGATTCCATGATGAAAGAGAGTATTGTCGAGGGTTTTTTATTCTCTCTAAAGACTATAGGCCTCGTTTTAAGGCTAGAGTAGGAAATATCGAAATTTTACTTCATTTCCATCAATGAAATGCATCAGAAGTCGACCATGATAAAAGAACATGGTTCCAAACCTCCCTTCACAGGTTATGAATTTTTGAATGACTAGTGATAAATTCCTCCATTTAATTTTCAATTATTTTACTATAATTCCCTTTTTGAAATAGAAATGTCCATACTCGGGTCTATGAGCAAGATTGTTCACTCTTTCGCCTTGATTTTCCTATTTTTGAACCAACTTTATTTGTTTATAGGTAATTATGTAGCCCCTTCCACTATGGATTTTGTAAGTATAAGTTTGATGTCGCGAATTTATGCCTCTATCCCATCAAAATCCCGTGAAAATTATTTTGTGAATTTTGTATCACGCTCATGAAATTTTTCAAAGAATTGCTAATCCACCTGCTGTAATTGTTCTCTAACTTCCAGATATACCTAAAGAAACTTGACTCTATTGGGATTTCATCGAACAATGACACCCATGGAGGGGAGAAGTCTTAGTCTTGGACTATCTCTTTTTGACAAAGATGATCGAGGTTAGTAGAAAGAATGATTGACAAAGATGGATGGAAAAGGGTATAGAACAAGAGGTTGAGTGATGGTGAAATAAGGTGCTCATGGGGTATTCAATTCATAATAAGACTAGCTTATTTCTCATGATTTCCATGATTTTAAGATCTAATTTCATAGAACTGTTAATATTTAGATGATTTTGAAAAGATTTGATCTGACAAGTTGGGCTATTATGACAGAGTAGGGTTATAACAGTTATGTTGTAGAGGTGTAATATAAGGCAGTTCTATGATGTCTTTTAATTGCTCGAGAATATGATCATCCCATGAATTTAAAATATTAAGTTTCCTTAAATGGAAAATAATTCAACGTCCTACATACCTCACAATGTTTGTAATTTCCTTTGTTGCGGGTTCATTATTCTCTTTTCTGAATGTAGGCTAATCTAGTTGTAGGAATCGATATCAACTACAGAATTGGATACTAGCTGCAGAATGTTACTGATTCCGTAGTTGTTGAAAAACGTTTCCTACTGCATGAAAAAAGAATATTGCTGCTACATTTTGGTGAAAATTGAAGATTATGTTCGAAAATTATATATTACAGAGCAACATAGCACATAAAATATTGTAGAAATATAAACACAGAAAACACATAAAACAAGAGAGACACAGATATATGTGGTTCACCCAATTAGGGCTATGTCCATAGAGAAACAACCACTCCTTCCTTTTATATTATCTAGCAAACTGAGGAGATACGACCTACAATAGATCTGCTATAATTCAATCTTCTCTCTCACACAATCTCCTCTCTCTTTCTCACTCAGAATATATATCTACATAGACGTAATACAATTCCCTCGTATATAGTGAGGGGTTTCCTTCTAGGGAAAAAAAACCTAAATTAAGCATAACTTGTACCGTCAGATCTCCGCCTAATGAATGGCCCAGATTGTCTATGAAATTACAACATTTTACAAGGCAATTCTACATTTATTTTTAGCTTCAGGGGCGCTTCCCCCGATATCCCACCGGGGGGCGAGGGGGGCTCCCAAAGATCGCCGCCACCCCCACCCCCCTGGACCCCCCTTGCAACATACATTCGGGTGGCATTGTCACCACATTACGAACTGGGGTCCAATGTGGCGATACTTCTAAATAAGGAAGACAATCAGGCTCCACACCCAACAGAAGATTGATACTTAGAAGTTCCACTTGAGATCTGAAAAATTATTAGATGGAAAAGGGGGATAAAAAGAAAATGGGAAAGAGATCATGGAATTATTAAAATATAAATTGCAAAGAATTCTTGAATTTTAGCTAATATTTTATGTATAAACATGCCAACAATGTTGGTTTTCATGCTTATACTTTTATTTTTTATTTATATTTTTTTTCATTTTTTTATTATCAAGAAAATTACAATTGAGTTGGGAGATAAGAAGAAAGATCTCCTTTCTCAACCAACTTGAATTCAGAATTATCTTCCAAATATTTCACTAACTCTTCTCTTGTTAATGGTTTGTGATATAATCTTAATATATGACCATTAACAAGGAAAGTAACTTCTTCATCATTAATAGTTTTGATTTTGACTCCTCCATTATCAAAGACAGAGTCTATCTCATAAGGACCAAGCTAGTGAGTTTGAAACATTCCTTGAAAATATTTAAATTGGAAATAAAAAAGAAGCCAATCACCTGGCTTGAATATTTTAGCCTTAATGTATTTGTCATGCCATCTTGATCTTTGCTGCTAAACTATATGAATGTTTTGGATAGCATCTTGTCGAATCTCATCTAGCTCATTCAATTGTGCTAATCTTTTTTTTTGAGCTTCAGAGAGATCAAACCCTAATTTGGTTGTTATTATGAAGGTCTCTGCTTGGACCTCAATTGGAAGAAAAACTTGTTTCCCATACACAAGATCATAAGGAGCATGTCCAATTGTAATTCTCCATAAGGTCTGATATGCCTATAGTGCCTTTGGAAGCTTTCTGCCCAATCTCTTCTATGCAAATGCACAGTCTTGGTTAGAATTTCTTCAAGTTCTTTATTGATAGATTCCACCTTTCCATTGGCTTATGGATGTTGTGGAGTGGAATTCCTATGCTTGATATTATATTGATACAATATCTTCTGCACCAACTTGGATGTGAATTGAGTACCTTGATCTGTCACATTTTCTCTTGGAACAACAAAACGAGTAAAAATATCCTAAAAAATAATTGTAACTACAACATTTTCAGTTGCAAATGGAAGTCCTATAGTTTATACCCATTTTGTAACATAATCCATACAAATAGTTATATACCTTTTCTGTTTAGATGTAGGATTGATAGGTCTAACAAAATCTAGAACCCATTTTTCAAAAGGCTATATAAGTATGTGTGGTTGTAGAGGCATTTCATCTGGTAGAATAGGCTTTCCCATTCTTTGACAACTGGTGAGCTCCAGTATTGTAGCAATAATGCTACAACTCCTGGGGCTTCCTGTCTCTCATTTTATCAACCCGGTAGTTCGTACAAACTTGGAAGCGACGGTGCTATATGCACAAGTACTAGCTCTTGTCGCAGCCGTCACTTGATCAGCTGGCACAAGTCCGCTAGGGCTCAAGCCAACTTCTATGGCTCACAGAAGAAGCTTTATCAATGATGGACGAAAGCTAGCTCAAAGAAGACTAGTCTACTTGACAAAAATGAACTGAAAGTAAATCCAAGCATGTAAACCTAGGAAACCCTAATTTAACTAGTCTAACCTCTATAATGCAATGCATGTGAATGAAACTTCTACCAATGCTGTTGATACCTCTAATAAGTGAAAATGCATGGATCTAAACTACTTGCATCATAAAAGACATGTTTTTGTACTTTTCATTAAGTAGGTGGAATGATTGTGATGTTGTGCTTATCATGGTTTGGTTGTGTAGATGGGATGGAGAAGGAAGGAAAACGTGGGACAGGTTGTGGAGGCTAGGAGAGGTCCCTAGGGATCCTTAGCATCCATCCACAGAGGTTCCTCACATTCAGAAGCTCAGCAATCGAGTGAGTGGCCTCCTACAGGATGTCTGCAGGGGATCCTACAGGATACTCAGAGGTTTCTACAGGATAGTCCTGTAAGTCTTCTACAGGATGTTCTGTGCAATTCTACAGGATGATTGGCCGTGGAGGTTTTGGGAGATGATGGAGTGTTGGAGTGGTAGGAAGAGATATGTGAGGTAGGGATAAGGCTGGTGATGGCTCAGAAGTGGAGGAATGAGATGGGAAGTGGGTGTAGGGAGTATGTTGAAGGTAAAGGGTTATGTCAATGAAAGGTTGGGAAATGAAGTTACGTGAGGAGTGGGAGACAGAACGAAGGGAAGGTCAAGGAGATATGCTTGCATGCGTGATCAAGACAGAAGAGATGGTAATGGAACGAGAAAGAGGAGTGTAAATGAAACAAATGATTATGACTGTCACTAAACCGAAAATGCATCAACCTAAATTACTTATGCCATGAATTCAAATAGCATATTTTATTATGAGAATGCAGCAAAGACACATAAATATAAACAAGGGAGGTACTGGGCGCTTGAGATGGGCCCAACCCCAAGAACTACAGCCTCCCAAGAGAGATTTAGAGCTGCTGCAAAGCTGGATCCATCTTTATTAACCAAGAATGAAAAGTTACATCAAAACTGTCCACAAGGAGAGCTTGAGAAAGAGCTGGAAGCAAAACTAATCCATGGCCTACAAATCGAATTACAAACTAGCTAACTAATGACTAACTAGCTACAAAAATGACTAACTACTAGCTATAAAATGGCTATCAAATGGCTGCCTACTAGCTAACCAAAATGAGGCCTCAAGCCTTCTTATTTATACAATTTTGAGGACCCAACAGTCC
>APFE030826830.1:150398-169332 GCA_000404065.3 Pinus taeda | reverse complement strand
CCCTTGTGCTCATTGATTTGGTGGCCTTTGAACTCTGAGCTGATGGTGGAGAATTCGAGGTAAGGACCCATAAATGAGGGGGACACCTTCCTACAAATCCTCTAGCTTGTTCTCCCACGAATTTGGCTGCCAAGTGCTCATTAAGACCTTCAATTTTGTCTCCAAGTTGACCAACAAGGCTACACAAAGCACCCATTAGACTTGTTGGCATAATGACTAACCAAATTCACTCTATTAACATAAAAATAATCAAAAACATGCAATAAACAAATGAGAATGGTGGACTAAGCCAAGTTAGGAAGTTGAATGAGCCCAAATAATTGTACATTTTTGGGGCTCATCAACAACTATCACATATTTTGACATATTCCTTGGCATCCTTAAAAAGAGAAGGTCAATAATATCCCAAACGAATATCTTGTAAGTCATTCTTCTATCAGCAAAGTGTCCTCCAAATGGCTTGTCATGTAAATATTTAAATATTTATGGTACTTCATCTTCCCGAACACAGCTTCAAATGATAAAATTAGGTCCAACTTTGTATAATCCTTCATCTATCCAAGAATAAGGTGCACTCATTTTGATAAATCTCTATTTCTCTTTGGTTTATAATTGTGGGGCTAACTTCCCTATAGCTAAATAATTAGCAATATTTTCAAACCAAGGTGTTTTAGTATATACTACAAAAAGATATTCATCGGGAAAATTATCCTTTAGAGGAACATCATTACTATTCTTCTACATTTAGAAAGAAAATAAGCAACTGTTTTTTCTTTTTGAGGTCTATCAAGAATAGTAATGTTGAATTCCTGAAATAATAACAACCATCTTGTAATTATACCATTAGTAATTGGTTTGTTCATTAGATATATAATAGCAGAATCATCAGTATGAATGAAATTTTCATAACTAGTGATATAATGAAGAAACTTATTAATGGAATGCACAACAACGAAGAACTCCTTTTCAGTTACAATATAATTTAAGTCCGCAGGAGTCAAATTTTTGCTTGTATAATAAATAGCATAAGGATTTAGATCTTTTGGTCCCAACAATCTCCTAAGGTTGTATCTCAAGCATCAGTTGAAGTGTGAAAAGGTAGAGACAAATTAGGCTGTCTTAAAATTGATGCTTTAGTTATTTTCTACTTCAATGTTTGAAATTCTTTATGGCAGTTAGAATTCCAAACAAATTCACAAACGTTTGTAAGGAGTTTGAAAAATGGAGAGGTTGTTTTTGTGAAATTTTCTATGAATCTCCTATAATAACCAGTGAAACCAAGAAAATGTCTATGAATCTCCTATAATAACCAGTGAAACCAAGAAAATGTCTAACATCTCTTTGACAAACAAGAATTGAAATTTTAGAAATTACTTCTACCTTAGATGTATCCACTTTGATTCCATCACTTGAAATATGGTGACTAGAAATTCTCATGACTTAATGAGATATTTTCTTCATTACATCTAATGAGAAGTTTTTCTAATTTTTCAAGAGCTTCTTCAAAAGTATTTCCATACATAGTAAAGTCATTCATGTAAACTTCCACAAAATCATGGATTAGATCAAAACAGATAACCAAAACTACTCATTGAAATGTTGCAGGTGCATTACATAATCCAAAAGGAAGTACTTTGTAGGCATATGTTCCCCATGGACATGTAAAGGTTATTTTATTTTGATCTTCGAGTGCCAGTTAGATTTGGTTATACCCACTAAAAACGTTAAGAAATGAAAATTATTTCTTCCCTGCTAAGGTATCTAATACTTGATCTATAAAAGGTAGTGGGAAATGATCTTTCAAAGTAACTTTTCTCAGTTCCCTATAAGCATTGCACACTCTCTATTTTCCATTCTTCTTTGGAACAATCACTAAAGGTGACACCCATTGACTATATGATATTGGATAGATGAAATTCACATTAAGTAACTTTTGTAATTACTTAACAATTTTTCTCAGATTAGGATTCATCCTTCTCTGAGGTTAACTAACTGGTTTGGCATTTTTCTGGATATAAATATGATGCATACAATTTTTGGAATCAATCGCTTTCATATCACTATACTCCCATGCATACGGAGAGGAATGTTTCTGTAGCATATTTATCACTTTTCTTTTTTGAAAGTATTCCAAGTTATTATTAATGTTTAGTGTGTTCCATGGAAATATTCCTATAAATAATTGCCAAACTTTTCCATAGAATGTAAAGCCATTTGATGATATTATAGATATTCAGTATTACATTGTTCTTGAAAACTTTGATCTTGTGCACAATATGAAGAAGAATTATTATTATTCATTAAGCTTATTAATTGATCTTCTTCATCTATATGTGAAAGAGTAAATACTAGATGAATATCATCAAAGTCTTCATTATCATCATCTATCCATGCTTCACTTTATACCTTAGTTATTGTTTTTACGGGTGGATACAATGTGAATTACTTTGTAGAGTTTCTATCAGAAATATACATCAATAGATCTACAACTTATGAATGCTCAATTGTAGCTAGCCAAGGTCTACCAAGGATTAATGGATGGCCTCCTAAATTATTCTTGGGAGCTAAAATCATGAAATCAACGGGATATTCCAAAGAAAAAGAAACAGATACATCTTCCAATATACCATCAGGTTTGGTAAAAGATCTATCTAGTAATTGTAATAATGCAGGGGTATATTGTAGATTGGGAAGCTTCAATTGATCCATAGTTTGTTTGCTCATGATATATATGGTTTCTCCTAAATAAATCAAGGTGTTTGGAATATCGATACCATTGGTGTGAAGTTTTACAATCTACTTGGATCTTTATATTTTTAAACTATTGGTTTCCCCATCATAATATCAGAAAATTTTCCTACCAATTGGATTTTCTTGACATATTTTTTTTTCCTAATGCATAACTCCTTAACAGATTTTTCAACTATTGGTATTTCCATTATAGCTTGAAGCAAATGAATTTTTATGCAAATATTCTTTAGTTCATCTAATATATCATATTATGGTAAGGCAATTTTCCTTTCTATTCGTTTATCAATTTTGAGATTTTCAGGAAAAGGTGGATCTTGTAAGGAAATATAAGGTTGTTCTACTAGAGGAACTGTAGAAGTTGGATTTATTTGGTCATCCCTCAAATGTATAGGAACATCTTCCTTTGGAGGAGTCTTTTCTTGATCAAGAAGTGTTTCTTTTTCAAGAGATTCATCTTCTTTATATTTTTAGATGAAAACTGGTGGTGACTTCTTTTGCAAAACACCAGATCTAAGTTGAACATTATTTATACCTAATGGGGCTATCATACAAGATTGAGAGTTTCTACCTTCTATATTATAGACGCCTTGTTGATTTTTATTATTTGGATTTGGGAGTGGTTGAGCAGGTAGTTGATTTAATTTTTGAGGAAATGGAGCAGATGGTAATGAAAGTTGTTGATTTGATGGTTGAGCCTAAAATTGAGGGGGTTGGTTTGGTTGAGGAGGATAGTATTGAGGTGGAAATATGGGATAAGATTGTTGAAACTGAGGATATTGAGGATTTCTGCCATAAGAATTATGTCGACCTTATCCCCAGGATGGATTTTGAGGTTGAGGAGGCCGAGGTTGCCAAGGTATAGTGCAGTCCAATTATTCTATGACTGTGCATATGGTTGGTATTGAGTGTTGAAGCCTTGTTTCATATTTGGGTATTAGGCTTGCCATGGTCTTTTAGAAACAAAGAAAAGTTATTTTTCTTAGCCTTTTTCAAGTTCATCCTGAAAAACAAATTTAATACCATGTATTGAGGGACATTCCCTTGTATCATGATTTTCAACACATATGATACAGATTTCTAGGCTATCAAGAGGACATTCTCTCAAAGCATGTTTCTTCCTACACCTATGACAAAAAATAGATAATTCAACATTCTCAATTTTTTGCTTGTTTTGTATTTTGAGAGAATCTAGTTGTTCACTAAGTTTCCCCAGAATATATATTTTGAAGTTATCAAGAAAATTACCTATTTTGGCTCTACTCATTGTTCTAGTTGCAGATTTACTAACTCTTGACATGACTGGATCTCTTGGATTCTTACCAATTCCAGCATTGCCTCTTCAAATATGTTTAAACAAATCATAGATTTCATCAAATTAAAATTGAGAAAGATCTCATTTTCCCATTATGTTGAGAAGGTTAACTAACTCATATCTTATAGATTTTAGCAAAAGATCTTGTAATGTTTCTTCATCTAATTCATGCATCCTATCCCTTTTAACAATGTAAGCAAACATTTCAACTAAGCCTTAAAGGCTCTCATCCTTGCTTTGCGTCATCTTAAAGAGTTCATCCTTAAGGTTATGGGGCATACAATATTCTTTGTATTTTTCTAGGAACACCTTATTCATTTCCTCCCATGTTCTAATACTATGTGTCCCTAGTCCCATGAATCATTTAAGTGCTCCATCTTTTAAAGTAGATGGAAATAATTTCAATTTTTGAGAATCAAAAAAATAAGCATGGGATTGATCCAAGTGGATATTGGTGGCCCTCGCCTATTCCACATAGACCTCCTAGTCAATTTCATATGTTTCCTTTTTCATTTCAGCATTTACTATTTTTAGCGGTTTTTCGGGTCCTGAACTTCCGGATCCGTTTTGACCTCCCCAACAATGTTTCTTTTGGGTCAACGGTAGGCCCATATCCATAGGCAGGGGCTTGTAGGTAGGGGCTTGTATTAAAGCCTGTAGTAGTTGGCAAGAACTTTCCAACAAGGTACCGTGCACGACAAATGGAGATAATATGACCAAGTTACAACCCCAGAAGTTGGCTTCCCAACTAATCCCAAAAGGGTCCACAAAATTGTGGTGTTACATCTCTTGGGTTAGGGTTTTGGTTCTTTAGGGTTTTCTCATGTTTTCCAATAATAAATTGTTGGAATTTCTAAGTTTGAAACGTTGAAAACCCTTCATGTACTTTACTGATTTATTCCTGCCTACTTGTTCTGTTAATTAACAAGTTATTTACCATGTAAATACTGGAAATAAATACAAGTACATGCTCAACACACTATAGATCATCAACTGAAAGAAATAGAAACAAGCACACAAGTGACACTATTATTTTTGGACTAATGTCCTCGGAAAAAAACAATGCGAGAAAACTGGTGCAACTATGTGAGGGTTTGATTTATTAAGCAGTTTCAGAATACAATCTGAGTGCCAAATTTGGCTCACCCAACAGAGAAAAATCTCAGAAGTAGCACCTCTCTACTCGAAAGCAGATAATCTGGTTGAAACCCTGGATAGACACTCCGATAGTTTCACAACTCCACTCTGCCCACGAAACCCCAACGTCATCCTCTAGGGATTGCGTCAGCCTCTCTCTGGCCCAGAGTTAGCCCATTCTCACTATGGCTTGGCCTGTGTCAACCTTTGGAGGAATTGTGTCAACCCTCTGGCCCTTTGTGTCACCCACGATGGCCCTCTGAGGCACTGCGCAGCTCCTGGTTGCCTCTACATGAGACCTGGTTGGCTCTGCGTGAACCCTTGGTTGCTTCTGCGTCCCTCTCTCATGCTACTACGTTGATCCTCCCGGTGTTATCTCTACCTCTCTGCTTCAGTATTCACTGCCCCTCAGCTATAATTCTGATCACTCTCTCAACTTTCTCAACAAACCTAACCACAGAAAGTCAAAATCTTGATCTCTTGGTGTGTTCTCCAAGTGACCCTCAAGCCTCCTCTTATACTTTTCTCGTTGACAAATCAACAGCCGAGATTAAGTCCTTAATCAATAGCTAAGATTAGATCTAGCTTGATCTATGAATTTTGGAGCATTCTAACACAATTTTATATTAATTCACACTAATATTTTATTTTCCCTAAGTTTAGACTTAGGGACTACATTAAAAAGATTAATTATTTTAATATCTCCCAAACTGTTTAGAATCTATCCAAACGCTTTCTGGGTATTGGATATCTCATATGCCTTAGCCTCTCCACCAATTTTTGTGGCTAGAGCACATTCGATGCTACCCAAAATCAACACTCCCTCTTAGCGAGGATTGTGCTCTAGCAATACTCCTCACTTAGTATCACCCTGATAATCCGGCATCAGTACCTGTGCTAATGCTAGGCTTGCTTCCCATGATCTACACTACTGCATCATGTATTGCTACCCATGGTCCTGTCGCTACCACCACTGCATTCATACGGCAACTCCGTCTGCATCTATGCTGCTGCCCATGGCCCTACCACTATCATTGTTGCATCCACACTACAACCCCTCTCATCATGTTGCATCGTGTTGCCCATAGCACTACCACTGCTAATTGCTACACTAAAACTCAGTTACTGAGAAGTAAGTAACTGATCTTCCAACTCTGACATCTCCTCCAGGCTAGAAACACTCCTGATGGTGAAGCTTCCTCTATCACTAATAAGTGCTCCCTCTCTGACCTCTACGCTGCTACAACAACTCCATGCATGTCGCACCGTTCCACACCTCTCTATGCCATCCTACACTAGTGCAACACTCCCATGCCTCTCACACTGTTACAACCTTCTAGCCTCGCACTATCCTGGAAATCCTGCACTGTAGCTCCCTCTGTCGCTCCATCTGCATCCTTCTCTACTGGCATCACTAGTACTGTTACTCCTCTTTGTGGCCTCCATAGTAAGTTCTAATCCAAGAGGCTAGGTACTTCGAGGATCCTACCCCTAATTGCTTGTAGTCCTCCTAACTACAGGTCTCCCCCTTCTTCTGAAGTGGCACATGAGCACTCATGGCACAATCATTGTCTGTCTCCACTTCCTTATCTTCCCTTACTGGTGCTACCTTGGTCTTGGAGGCCTCTCCTTACTCTTCTTCCTTGGACACTCGGTTGCATAATGACCCAAATCTCCATAGTGGAAGCATTTGACCTTGGAGAGGTCTTTCTTCTTTTGTTTCTCCTGATTTCCCTCATATGCTAGGGAAATATCTTCCTCCTCCTCCATCTTAATTCTGATCTCCTTGCCGCTACTTCCCACCTTGCTCAGCCTTCTGATCTCTTCTTAGCAAAGAGCATCTCACATTTCCTCCTAATCTAGAAGGATTGCCCTGCCCAATATGCTCTGGACAAACACCTCCCAGTATTTTGAGACGATGTTCAGGGCTGTTCTCACCATCAATTCTAGATCCGGCGTTGACCCTATGGAAGTCCGTTGATCTCGGATCTCCTTCAATCAACCGAGGAATGGGTCGATCCCTTTTCCTTTTTGCATCTGGTATGATCGCAACTGATTTTCTAGTAGCATCTTCCTCTACACAGAAGCATGCTAATACAATGTGGTCAGGGCGTCCCACATCTCTTGTGTCGTGTTCATCTCAGTAATATGTCGTATTATATGATCCTTGACCCTCTCAAGGATGATACTCTTAGCCTTTGTCATTGCATCCTCGTACCTGTCCTTATCAGCCGGGTCAACTGGGATAACTATCGTCCTCAAGGCGAAGTGCTTGGCATGATTCCTATCTAGTACGAATAAGATTATGGCTTTCCAGAATATGACTTTTGAAGCTTCATCCAGTATGTCCTTGTCTCTTTCTCTATGTAGTGCCATTTTGTTGCTCCTCTACTTCCCTCCTGGAAGTTCTCGGTATGAATCCTCGGAGCCTCGATTTCCCTCCTCGAAACCCTTATGCCAATGTTGAGATGCCCCTCTCCAATCATCTGTGCAACTGCAACACTGATCTGGATTCCTTGGCTAGAAATCCACCTCGGCAGCAACTCCCTTTACCTTGGTCATGCCATGTTAAGTATTGTTCTAACTACAGTACCCCACCAGCTCCACTCTGCAACTTACCCACAACCTCCCAATCCACAGAAAACTGAAGGTTAGAGCTCGTAGGCTCTACACAATCCCGGAACTGGAAAATCACCCTCCTTAGCCAACTGTGTCAACCCTCCAAGCCTCTGCATGAGCCTACCTTTGCCTCCCTCAGCTTCTACGTTGCCTCTTCCTAGCTCAATCTTAATGATGCAAGCACTGTGTCACCCCTTCCTTGCTATTACTCTGCTAGGAATAACTTTTGTCACTCGAGATAGTTGTTTTCTACTGTTGCTGCTCTGTTCACTGATGTCCTCAAATCTCCTATGATCTGCAACCACGCTCCGATACCATGTTGGAATTTCTAAGTCTGACACATTGGAAACCCTTCATGTACTTTACTGATTTATGCCTACCTAATTGTTCTGTTAATTAACAAGTTATTTACCATGTAAACACTGGAAATAAATATAAGTACATGCTCAACACATTACAGATCATCAACTGAAGGAAATAGAAACAAGCACATAAGTTACATTGTTGTTTTTGGACTAATGTCCCCGGAAAAACCCAATGCGGGAAAATCAGTGCAGCTATCTTAGGGTTTGATTTATTAAGCAGTTTCATAATACAATCTGGGTGCCAAATCTGGCTCAGCGAACAAAGAAAAATCTTGGCAGTAGAACCTCTCTACTTGGAAGCAGATATTCCAGCTGAAACCCCGATAAACACTCTAGCAGTTCAACAACTCCACTCTGCCCACGAAACCCCAATGCCAGCCTCTATGGACTGTGTTAGCCTCTCTCTATCCCAACATTAGCCGAAGGTCGTTGTGGCTTGGCCTGTGTCAGCCTCTGGAGGCACTACATCAGTCCTTTGGCCCTCTACATCACCCACGCTGGCCCTCTGAGGCACTGCATAACTCCTGGCTAGCTCTACATGGGCCCTGGTTGGCTCTGTGTGAACCCTTGGTTGCTTCTACATCCCTCTCTCCAGCTACTATGCTAATCCTCCTAGTGCTATCTCTACCTCTCTACTTCTGTATTCACTACCCCTTAGCTGCAACTCTAATCACTCTCTCAACTTTCTTCGCAAACCTAACCCCAAAAAGTCGAAATCCTGATTTCTTGGTGTGTTCTCCAAGTGACCCTCAAGCCTCCTCTTACACTTTTCTCGCTGACAAATCAACTACTGAGATTAAGTCCCTAATCAATGTATAAGATTAGATGTGGCTTGATCCATGACTTTTGAACCATTCTAACACAGTTTTATATTAATTCACATTAATATTTTATTTTCCCTAAGTTTATACTTAGGGACTCCATTAAAAATATTAATTATTTTAATATCTCCCAAACTTTTTAGAATCTGCCGAAACCCTTTCTCAATATTGGAGATCTCATGTGCCTTAGCCTCTCCACCATTTTTTGTGGCTAGAGCACATCTGATGCTACCCCAAATCAACATAAATAGGTCATTGAGCCTCATTGTAACATAGTTCAGAGGCATGTGGTTGCCACATCTCTTCTTAGAGATAAGCTACCATCACCCGAGCTATCTTATTTCCATTCTGTTTGTAAGAATAGTTCAATATTTTTCTATTAATGAAATGAAGTGTTTTCCTACTGCATCTCTGTGTTTATGATTATATCTGTAGGTTTTTGCATTCTTGTTTAAGTTCGGATCAGTGGTATTGATGGGCCTCTAAATTAGACATAAATTAAGGCCCATGCCTCTAAATTAAACATAAATTAAGGCCTATGATGATCCTTCATCACATTAAACTTCTCTTTTTGCATTAGATAATGTATTTTTAACTTTAATATATTCATTAGGAATGTTTATGAATAATTGCATATTTGTGCCTAATATTATTTCTTTTTATAGAATTTTATGAGAATATTGGGCAGATTATGAATATTTGGAGGAGGAGATAATTTAGGGACTTGCTCCCTACTATAGGAGGATCAATATTAAACAATAAATCAAGAAGTTGTTATGGAATTATGGTATATATTGTGGAACTCCAATGATTGAGAAAATCTAGGAATGTGTTCCCTGCCATTTAATGCAGATTCCTAATATTAGGAACCAGATCCACTAATCAAGGGATTTTGCTGGGGAAATCTTCCTCCTTTTATGGGGAATGATTTCTAATCATTTTTTATAAGTACCAAGTCAAATTTTCCTCTAGAGGGAGATTTTCATTAGTGTTCTTGTGGAGAGAACTCGGATTTCTGCAGCTCCATTGTATTTTCTTGCACGGATGTAATTGTATTGATGAAAATAATAAATATTGGTGTCGTGATAAGCTTATAAATATTGTTCTCATCCATAGGTCTCTAAGTTTCCTTTGGCTTGGCCATCCCAGGAGCCTCAAAGCTCTTTTTTATCATTTTCTTTCCTTCTTTTCACTTCTTATTCACATGCATCTCTTGTTTTTATTTCTTTCTATTTTTGCATTTAGTATTAATGATTACTTGTTGTAGGATTGGTTTAAATCGTTGATGTTAGTTCTTTTGTAGGATCACAAGCATCATTTCATCCTTGTAAAAGATACAAAAGGTCATAATAATCATTGAGCTACTTGGATTAGTCTTCTTATTCCCAAATCTAAATTTCTGAAACTCCTTTGTGGCAACTAGCAGTAAATTTATGCTACTTTTTAGAGCATGCTAACGAGTTTTAATAAAGTTGATTCCATTTTTATTATATCAAAAAAGCATTATATTTCATAAAAAAATTCACCCCATTGCCTTTGCACTTGATTAGGTTAGGCATTTGATGCATTTACTAACTCACTAGTTCTCAAATTTCTGATTTTTAGACTAGTAATTTTTTGTTATTTTGTAGCATGGGTTAACAGAGATCTTTTTGAGTGATTCCACTTGGAATACAGACCTAAGAAATCCTAGTCAATAAAACAATTTGTTCCAACCAATTTGGATTTGATTTACTTGATCATTCGATTAATTATAATTTCATATAGTAAAATGTAACATCCTGTAGTAAAATAGAGGATCTTGTAGGGGAACTAGTACATCTGATAGTAGCCTGTTATGAGCCCGAATTGAGAAAATCATCATTCAAGATGGGATTAGGCCTCTACTTGACCTCCATGCCATCAAGGCCGTTTTAACCCTCTTCCTCCATACCTGTCTCCCCTGCCAAAGAACGAGTGAGGATTAACATTTTCATTTATAAAACAAAAAGACAAAAATGGATTTCTTTTATATTCACACATGTACATAGCAGTTAATACTCCCTATATCAGACTCCATGCTTAGTTATTTTAAACCATCACATGTGATAAATAGGGTTAAGTTACGTTTCTTTTACATTTAGTTCATGAACTTTATGTAATTAGAATACATTTCTTCCCTTGTAATTTATTTCTTGCAATAGGTTAAGGCTTCCATTTCGAGCATCTCATTTTTTGCAATTAGTTTAGGATTTGGTTTCAGTACATGCACTCCATTACATCTTGATAGCAAAGAAAGGACACATTGTATGTTGCACATATATTTCCGATACCTCTTAAGTTTGTACGAACCCCGGGTTGATAATTAAAGTCAGTAGCCTTCGAAGTTGCAAGATTCTTCTTGCAATACTGAGGCACGTCACTTTTTAGCGCCATTGCTAGGGATGTGTCAAAGTATGCATTGTTTTCTTCTCTAGTTGATTCATTTCTTTTTACTTTTTGCCCAAAAAAAAATTTATTTGCATTAGGCATATTTAATTTCAAAAGTATAAATTTGCATTGCATTATAGTTTTCATTCAATCATAAAAACAAAAACAAAAACAAAAATTCTCCAACACCAACCCACACCCCATTTGATCACATGGTGTAGTAAGAGCCATATCACCATCCACTTTTGCAGGTAGAAGAAGAAGAAGAGATGGAAAAGAATGTAGAAGAAATGGATGGAGAAGATAACAATGAGGAATATCCTCTCGGATTCCCCATTCAAGACACTGATATCAATGTGCACATAAAGAACATCCCTCCATCCTTCCTTCCAAAATTTAATTGTCTAAGGTCAGAGGATCCAAAAACCTTTCTCTTTGAATTTTAAATTGTTTGTGCATCTTATGGTTACTTATTAAAAAATCAAAAACTGATATTCTTTTTAGCAACATTGAATGATAGAGCTCTTAAATGGTTCTTGAGTTTAGGGACTAATTCAATCAAATCATGGAATGATATGCAAAAGATATTTCTAGAAAAATACAAAGATCATGACCTTAAAGAAGAAATCTTTAGAATGAATAAAAAAGAAGATGAGAATCTAGAGGATCTAATAGAAAGGTTCATGTATAATGTTAAGAGGGAAGAAGTACATCATTTAGGATCTGGCACACTAAAAAGCCTCTTACTTAGAACAATTAGGGATGAGTGGATTGATCTCCTTGATCTCATGAGTAGAGGTGATGTATACCAGTTATCATTTGAAGAAATTTGTGAAACATGAAAACACATATCAAGAGGAAGGGCAAGAGTAGGTAAATCAGCATCAAGATCAGTAAGTCAAGATAAACTTGGAAATTTGTTTGATGATTTTAAAACAGAAATTCTTAGCAATCTAACCAAACAAATAGAAATGTTAAGAATACAAAATGAGAAAAAATAAGATGTTGATATTTGTGTTGCAGAATCACATGATTTCAAATATTGCCCCTCATTACCAAAGTTGAAGGAAGTTTGCCAAGAGGACAATGGAGCAAGTCGATTGTCAATGCAACTATGATATTTATCTCCAAGAGGACCATGGCAACCTATTCAGCCTGATATGATGCAAGAGACTAATTCACAATTTCAAGATTATGCACATCCAACTCAAAGTAATTGAAACACACCCTTTCCTTGGCAACATTGTCCATCTCAACCCCAAAACCAATATTGGCCACAAGGTTGGAAAGGAACTTATGGGAGCCATCCACAATATCTTCAATATTTTCCTCAGTATCCTCCATACCCAACTCAATGTTATCCCTACTATTCATGTCCACCACAACCCCAACCCCAACCACATCCATCTCAAATATCCACTCCCACTCAATTCCATGTACCGCCATTTCCAAACTCACACATTGAAGTAGCTTAGCCCACTTACAATGCTGAGGTACAACACTTCCAAACATCTCCTATTGAGATCAATGGTATTCACCATAGCTTAGGAAGAGTATTGCAAAAAATATATTATCTTGATATCATTGGAGGACCACATCTATAAGAAGAAGGTTCAAATGAGAAGACCACTTAATCACGGGCTGCACTTGATGAAGAGCAGACATCAAAATGAGAGATCGAGAGAGCTCCCTCATGGTTACCATCAAATCCTCCATGTATTCAAGAAAACAATCAGAAAAAAGAGGAAGATTTGAAGGTCATAGTAGAAAAAGACATGAAGAATTATCCATATAAGCAAGAAAACCAAGGACATCAAAGTTATATTGAGGTTTGGTTCCAAAAAATCAATAAGATGGAGCATCACTTTCTTCTTCAACTATGCTTGATCTTTTCAAAGTCAAATAATTTTTTCTCTTAATTCCAGGTACATGTCAAAGCATGCATTTCAAGCCTAAAAATCATTTTGTTTTTCAACTTGATGTGGACATGACTCCATTGGAAGTATTCTTATACTAGAAAGTGATTTTGTTTTTCAAGTAGGGTAGGCCGGTAAAAAAAAAAAAAAATGAAAAATAAGAGAAAAAATAAAATTCTCAGGTGAAAACCTCCTTTCAGGCACCTCATATTGGCTCATTGATTGAAAACCTACATAAAGCGGTCAATGGGTTGGGAAAAAAAAAAAAAAAGAGAAAGGGAAAAGATCACAGGTGAAAACCTCCTTTGAGGCACCTAGGCAGACCTACTAGTTGAAAACCTCATTCAGGTAGATAGTAGGCCTAGAAAAAAACAAAAAAAAGGGAAAAAAAAATCCTTGCTGCATGTATCTTGTTGCTGAATTTAGGTACTCTCCAACATCTACCAGGAACAAAAACAAGTCGTCACCAAAGAAAGAAAAAATAGATAAAAAAAAAATTTGTCACAAAAAAAAGAAAAAATAGGTCAAACCTAGTCGAAAGAAGTCAAATTTTGACTTTCTCCTCATTTGCTCAAATGCTCCAACAAGGCCAAGGCCATGCCAATCCATCACCCTCATCTATTTCCACCATCCACCCATCATTCTCAACTTTTTCCCATTCTGTTTTCTTGGTGTCCTAAACAACTACAAGAAGGCTCTGTTTTACTAAAGGAAACAAATATACATTGAGTAGAAATTTATTTTTGCCATAACTTGAAAATTATGAATCTATCTAAAAATTTGTTTCATGGGGAGATGCATATGGATGATGGTAACATGCCCAAAACATTTCATCAAGTTCTTGTGCATGGTTTCCAATAAATCGACCTCCATCACCTTTGGCCATTTTTAGTTTTTCTCGATATCTATGCATCCATTGACCAATTTTTTTTTATCGAGAGGTGCATAATGATGATGGTAACATTCTCATAATGTTTCAGGTCAATCAATTTTACCATATGGGAGATATGGACAAAACAAGTGTGCTACAAGAGGTTGTCATGAATTACTACAAGAGTTTCATGTAGTATTACAAGAAATTCTAAAAATCTACAAGAAAGGTGGCCTGATGGAAAAATTATGATGCATGCCTGTTTTAGGATAGGAAAAAAGGACATTGATTTCATGACATCTCAGCCAACACCCATCATGACCATGTCACTCTATGGCCACACCTTCCACTCATTCCAATACCTATTTACCCTCCAACAAAGAAAGGACAGAAATATTCAAAAACAAAAGGACGGCTATAGCAACCTATTTGGAAGTAACAACAGGCTCAAGGCCTAACCTTCAGCACCATGATTGAAAGAGGAGAATCATAACTATAGGCACAATGAAACTTATCCAAAGATCAACAACAACAAAGGAAGCCATAACCTACACATCAAGAAGAAGACAACCCATCAACAAAATAAGATCAAAAAGAAAAAGAAAATTGTAGTCAAGAAGATGTACCTAAGTCATGAGAAGCACAACAACATCAACTTAGCAATAGCATTCATGTCTCTCCAACAACCATCAGGCAGGTACAAGTATGCAATATTCTTGACCTCTTCTCTTGAGCATATTATAGTTATAAATTTGTTGTCAATGCATGAGAGATAAGTTTTATAAGCTAAGGATGGGTCATCAGTCTCAGCCACCTTCAACTAGTTAATTGCAGCTCACTCCTTCACTCATGCAATGTTGAAAAGTCAAATTATGAAGGGTGATGATTTCAAGGAATGGGGACAACAATTAAAAGAATAAATTTCTACAAAGGCTAAGTCACCACAACACTCTAAGCCCTCCATGCACTTCATATTCACTATCTATCCATCATTCATCCATCCCATTTCATAATTTCAAGAACAAACCCTATCTCACCCTAAAAATTACTTGAAAAACAAAACAAAACATCCTCTCCATTTTCACAAACCTACATCATTTCTCATCACTCCCATACAATTAGAAGACTCTGAAGGAAGAAGGAATGACTACTACAGGAAGGCAGAAAGTCGCTACAAGAAGGAAGAAAGAAAAAATTGTGCTAAAACCCAAAATGAAATTGCCTAAGAGAGACCTAATCAAAATAGAGAACTCCAAGTCCATTAGGCAACCATCTAGGCAACAAGAGAGAAGAATAAGGCAAAAAAAGGAAATGGGGCATCCACCATCAAAACAAAACTCAAACTGCAGTGATGAAAAGAGACTTTCCAAGAGGTCTCTAGTCTCTTTCTAGCTTTTGTCCAAGGCTTAAAAGATGTTATATAAATGAGAGAATGGCATGGGAGTCAAGTTGATGGTCTGTCCTAGGCTCAAACTATCATTTATCCTCAAAAAGGGTTTCCTGTAGGTTTCCTGTAGTTTTAATAGGAATTACTATAGGATGTCTTAGTTCTTATATAAAAGCATTTTGAAGGTTTCATAAGTGTCCAAATGGTGGAACAAGGTAGCAGAAGGTTGATAAGGATGTGGAATGCCTTGCCAAACTGAAAAATATTCAAGAACCCATCTTGAATAAGGAGAAGAAGGCAAGCTAATGATCTCAAGAAACAATGAATTTTCTATGCACAAATAGATTTTTGGGCTTGTCCTTACAGAACTTACATCCAAGATTCTTAAGATAGAGGATTGATGGGTGCACAAGAGAGAGGCCACCATGGCCATGAATGAGGTACAATGAGATCACTAAGTTGCTCGGATGATGAGCAACACTTTCAGCAGGGGGTATGATGGGCCTCCAAATTGGACATAAATTAAGGCCCATGCCTCTAAAATAAACATAAATTAAGGCCTATCACCATCCTTCAACACATTAAACCTTTATTTTTGCATTAGATAATGTATTTTTAATTTTAATATTTTCGATAGGAATGTTTATGAATAATTGCATATTTGTGCCTAATATTATTTATTTTTGTGGAATATTATGAGAATATTGGGCAGATTATGAAGATTTGCAGGAGGAGATAATTTAGGGACTTGCTCCATACTGTAGGAGGACCAATATTAAATAATAAACCAACACGATATTATGGAATTATTGCACAGATTGTGGAACTCTAATGAATGAGAAAATCTAGGAATGTGTTCCCTGCCATTTAATGCAAATTCCTAGTATTGGGAACCAAATTCACTAATCAAGGTATTTTGGTGGGGAAAACTTCCTCCTTTCATGGGGAATTATTCCTAATCATTTCGTATAAGTACTAAGTCGAATTTTCCTCTAGAGATAGATTTTCATTAGTGTTCTTGTGGGGAGAACTCGTATTTCTACAACTTCCATTGTATTTTCTTGTAGGGATGTAATTGTATTGATGAAAATAATGAAGACCGGTGTCATTTTCAACTTCTAACTCCTATTCTCCTCCATACGTCTCTGATTTTCCTTAGGCTTGGCCATCCTAGGAGCCTCAGAGAACTTTTGTATTATTTTATTTCCTTCTTTTCACTTCTTATTCACATTCATCTCTTGTTTTTATTTCTTTCTATTTATGCATTTAGTATTAATGATTTCTGTTGTAAGATTGGGTTAAATGGTTGATGTAAGTTCTTTTGCAGGATCACAAATATAACTTCATCCTTGGAAAATATTCAGAAGGTCATAGTAATCATTTAGCTACTTGGATTAGTCTTCTTATTCCCAAATCTAGATTTCTGGAACTCCTTTGTGGCAACTAGCAATAAATTTGTTCTATTTTTGAGAGCATGCTAACAAGATTTAATCAAGTTGATTCCACTTGTATTATATCAAAAAAACATTATATTTCATAACAAAATTTACCCCATTGCATTTTCACTTGATTAGGTTAGGCATTTGATGGATTTACTAGCTCACTAGTTCTCAAATTTCGGATTTTTAGACTAGTAATTTTCTGCTATTTTTTATCATGGGTTAACAAAGGTGTTTTTGAGTGATTCCACTTGGAATGGAGAACTAATAGATCCTAGTCAGAAAAAAAAAATGTCCCATCCAATTTGGATTTGATTTACTTTGTCATTCGATAAATTATGATTTCATATAGTAAATCTGTAACATCCTGTAGTAGAACATGGGATCTTGTAGGAGAACTAGTACATCCTGTAGGAAATCCTGTAGCGGCCTGTTTTGAGTCCAAATTGAGAAAAATCATTATTGAAGTTGGGATTATGCCTCTACTTGACCTCCATGCCATCAAGACCATTTTAACCCTCTTCATCCATACATGTCTCCCCTACCAAAGAACAAGTGACAATTAGCATTTGAATTTATAAAACAAAAAGATAAAAAAAAAAGAGTTATTTTATATTCACACATGCACATAGCAGTTAATACTCCCTAGATCAGACTCCACGCTCAGTCATTTTAAATCATCACATGTGATAAATAGGTTTAAGTTAGGTCTCTTTTACATTTAGTTCATGATCTTTATGTAATTAGAATTTTCTTTCCTTGTACTTTATTTCTTATAATAGGTTAAGGTTCCATTTCGAGCACTTCATTTTCTACAATTAGTTTAGGTTTTGGTTTCAGTACATGCACTCCATTACATCTTGACAGTAAATAAAGGACACATTGTATTCTGCACATATAGTGCCGATAACTCTTAAGTTTGTACGAACCCCAGGTTGATAATTAAATTCGGTAGCCTTGGGAGCTGCAGCATTCTTGTTGCAATACCTAGGCTCATCAAGTATCAGAGCAGTATGTTCTTTCTCTGTTTTTCTTTGCATGTCCCCAAAAAGGTCAGGTATAAGGATTTAGGGCTTGATCTGGCTAAACCATTGCTATATCATTCTCGTAAAACTTGACGACCTCCCATGGCAAAAGAAAAGAAAGACGAGGGGGTAGGAGATCCTTTTAAAATGTTGCTTGTGGAAGCCCTCGAGCAACAGGGGGACGCGATGATGGATGACTTTGCCCAGATCCTTCGATGACTCCCCACAGGCGATGCATCTTCATCTAGTAGCCACTCTGGAGGCGCCACTCCTTTTAAGTTACAAGTTCACTTCGATATTCCCAAATTCGAAGGCCTGATAGATGCATATGCCATAGATAAATGGTTAAATATGTTGGAATGATATTTTCTAGTTCATGACTTTTCCAATTGGGGAAATATTACCTTTACACTTCTCAAAGCCATACTAGACATCAAGGACAAGTGGGAAACCTACAGTGAACAAAAGGATGAGACTGAACCCTCATTGTTTTCAATCGCACCCACTTGGAATTATTTCTGAGACGCCATCAAGGAACAATATTACCTAGTCAGGAGATATGAAGTCAGATACATAAAGTAGACCATGCTATGGCAAGGAAGGGATCAAGATGTGCTAGAGTTCACAAATATTTTCCATATCCTTCTCATGAAGCTAGGTATCCAAAATAATGAGCAGCATTTGAAGCTCAAGTGTTGCGACTGTCTACACAAGTACATCCAGGATGAGATAGAGTTCTTGGACATTTCCTTGCTCGGCATGTCGTATTGGTACATTGTCAAGATTGAGAAGAAGTTTAAATAGAAGAAGCGAGACTTTGGATCTACAAATCCAAAGCAAGGAAAAGGTGCCCCCAAACCATAGAACAAAGGACCAAGCCAA
>APFE030826830.1:91512-142200 GCA_000404065.3 Pinus taeda | reverse complement strand
AACATATGGTTGTAATCCTCTTGCTACTTTTCATCTTAATAAATCTATTCAAGTTTTCCTCCATATTCTTGTATGTTTCATTATATATGCATTTCTATAGTTAACACACATTTGGTCTTGTGTTATTTATGAATATAGATCTTTGTTCTTCGATAGTAGTATGTTGTTGTCATTCCATAGGTGCTCTTTGAAGCTGGGAAGACAAAGCAGAAGTGGCAAAGCTCTATCAGGAAGGAGAGGAAATCAAGTGCAAGACTAAGGTTGGTCTCCTTTGTTCCACTCCTATTATCTATTTTCATAAAGGAAAGCGAAAGTAGACTTTACTTGTTTGTTTCTAAGATAGCCACCAATCTTAGTGGGAATAGCAGCATCCGAGTGGACACTATTCTCGGTAACACTAGGACAGCCCACTAAAGCCGCAAGCAAAGAAAAACACCATAAAGATGAATAAGGACACAGGAAAGTGGTGTGAGTTCCAAAAGAGCTCCACTCACAGTATAAGTGAGTGTCGGGTCAAGCATTCACTGGTGACTAAGCTGAAGGCTTCTAAATCAGACACAGGTTTCGACTCTGAATCAGAACTCGATAAGGGAACTGACAAAGTGAAGTAAATCATTAATGTGGACCCCAGTTCCACTGTGGCCAGAACCAATATCCAGAAGATTGAACTTGAAGATCTAGAGGAGGGGGAATTCCTCTTCCACTCATAGATGTGGATGAAGGATTCTTCGCTGCAGTTCATTTTCGACAGCTGGAGCCAAAATAACTTCATTTCAGTAGAGGTCGTGAAGCCATTGGGCCTAAAGACTACAACACATTTGCAATCGTACACCATCGGGTGGCTTCACCAAGGACGATATCTTCACGTCATCCAGTAGTGTCGCCTTCCCTACAACATCAAGATCTTCATAGATGAGGTACTGTGTGATGTTGCTCCTCTTGAAGTTTGTGATGTATCGTTAGGACAACCATATTTGTGGAAGCAACATGTTGTATATGAGTCTAGACCTCGCTCTGTGATTATTACTTTGGCTAATAAGTTGTACAGGATACCGAAGGTAGCCCTGCCTACCACCATCTCTTTGATCACTGCAAATAAATGCAGTAAGATCATTACCCAGACCAAGAATTTTTTTCCTTATGATTCGCCCCCAAGGCAAGAAGAAGGTTGTGGCCATGGCTTCCATGCAAGTTTCCTCTACACAGATACAAGAGATGGAAAAGGTCGTTGAGGAATAAAGGGATATTTTCTCCTCACCCATAGGGGTACCTCTTCACTTTCAGGTCAAGCACTCCAATGACCTGACCTTGGGCATGCCACTTCCTAATGGACCAATCTATTGATTCTCTATTCTAGATAACAATGAGATCAAGAGGTAGATTCAAGAACTATTGCAGAAAGAGAACATCCGGCCAAGCTCATCACCTTGTGGGAGTCTGATTGTATTGGTACAGAAGAAGTATGAGACCTGGAGGCTCTGTATTGACTATTAGGTGTTGAAAAAGATCACTGTTCGGAATAGGTACCTAATCCCGCAGATTGATGACCTTATAGACTAGCTCAAAGGGGCCAAATATTTTAACAATATTGACTTGAAGTCAAGTTATCACCAGGTGCCTATTGAACCCCCCGGTTAACTACGTGGGCTAGTCATGGAAACAATATAACACAACCCAACATTCTCCCACTTGTTGTTTTCTTTCCACAAGGGGGCACAAGAGAGCTTAGTCATTTATCCAAACCTGCAACACCCATTTTTTCTCTATACCAAGAGAAATTCTCAGAGCTCACAGATTTTGTCAATGCATCTGCAATATTCTTCAAAGTGTCCAGCTTTACCAGCATCACCTTTTTGTCTTCTATCATATCCCTCACAAAGTGATACTAAACATCAATGTGCTTTGTCTTTGAATGATATGTAGGGTTCTTTGCCAAGAAAATTGCACTTTGACTGTCAAAGTCTATCCTTATAGCTCCCTCTACTAACCCCATATTTTAACACAATTCTGAAACCAAACTGCTTCCTTTCTTGCATGAGTGGTTGCCATGTATTCTGCCTCTGCAGTTGATAGTGCCACTACAGATTGTTTCTTACTCATCCAACTGATTGCATCTCCAAATAAGTTAAACACATACCCACTTGTAGATCTTCTCTGATCCAGATCTCCAGCCTAGTATGCATCAACAAAGCCACAAATATCCAACACTTTTTCCAATCCTCGTCTTCCTTTGTAGCACAAACCATAATCACTAGTGCCATGCAAATACCTGGAAACCTGCTTCACTACTGTCCAGTGCTCCTTCCTTGGTTTTGACATAAACCTGCTCAATACTCCCACTACATGTGCAATGTCGGGTCTAGTACAGACAATTGCATACATCAAGCTACCGACTGCACTTGCATATGGAACACGGGACACGTCCTCTTCCTATTCTTGTGTCTTGGGACACTGTTCAGCAAATAACTTTACACCTACAGGAATAGGAACCTTCCCTGGTTTACTATCTTTCATATTAAACCTCTGTAATATTGTCTCGACATACTTCCTTTGGTTTAACCAGAGCTTCCTCTTTGTCTGATCTCTTTTAATTTCCATGCCCAAAGTATAGTTTGTAGCACCAAGATCTTTCATGTCGAATTTGGAGGACAAATGGGTCTTCAAATCCTGGATAATTTCTTTGTCATTTCCAACCAAAAACATATCATCCACATACAAGACTAGATAAATAACATGGTCACCAATTAATTTAAAATATACACAGTGATCTGCTTTGCTTCTGGTGAAGCCAAGTCCCCGTATAAATGTATCAAATTTCTGACACCACATCCTTGGTGACTATTTTAACCCATACAGGGACTTCTTTAAACTGCATACTAGTTCTTTCTTACCCTTCACCACAAAGCCTTCGGGTTGCTTCATGTAGATCTCCTCTTCCAGATCCCCATTAAGAAATTTTGTCTTCACATCCATCTATTCTACCTCAAAATCAGAAGCAACAACAATAGATAAAAGTAATCTAATAGAAGTTACCTTCGCAACAGGAGAAAAAATATCACCAAAATCAATTCCCGGCACCTTGGAATATCCTTTTTCTACCAACCGAGTTTTGTATTTCTCCACCTTTCCTTCTGCATTTTTCTTTTTCTTGAACACCCATTTGCTGCCAATGGGTTTCCTTCCAGCCAACAACTCCACCAGATCCCAAGCCTAATTTTTGTGCAAAGATGCCATTTCATCAACCATGGCCTCTTTCTAAAGTTTTCCATCCTATGAATCTACTGCTTCCTTCACAGTTTTGGGATCATCATCAGTAATAGATAAAGAAAAATTTGAATAGAAAGCAGATGGACTATACCTTTCTAGCTGCCTTCTTTCTCGAATTGATCTTCTCACACCTGGAGTTTGTGGCTCTGCATCTTCTAATTCCTCCTCTACTGTAGAGTCTGAATCTTCCTCCTTTAGCTCAAACTCTATCTTCTCAGGTTCCTTTGGTTGGACTTCATGTTTAATAACATCTTTCACCTCTCTGAACACCACATCTCGGTTGTACACAAACTTCCTTGTTACTGGGTTCCAAAGCTTATAACCCTTTAAACCATCCTTATACCCAATAAAGATGCACTTTTCATAGTTACTATCCAACTTGGTTCATTTCTCCTTTGCAACATGTACATATGCATCACATCCAAATACCCTCAGATGTGAAAGAGTTGGTTTCTTACCAGTCCATACCTCTTGTGGAGTCTTATCTCCAATGCCGGTGAAGGTGATCTATTGACCAGGTAACATGCTGTATCCACCACCTTTGCCCAGAATTCATGTCCTAACTCGGCACCACTGAGCATGCTTCTTTCCCTTTCCATCAACGTCTTGTTCATTCTTTCTGCAACTCCATTTTGCTGAGGTGTATATGGAGTAGTCTTATGTCGTGCTATACCACATTTCTTACAAAATTCTTCAAATTCCTTACTGAAAAACTCTCCACCGTTATCTTTCCTTAGCACATTTATCTTCTTCCCTGTTTGGTTTTCCACGAGAGCCTTAAATTCTTTAAACCTGTCAAAGACTTCAGATTTCTTCTTAAGGAAATATATCCATGTATTCCTTCAGAAGTCATCCATAAATGATACGTAGTACATAGACTTACCCAGTGATGGAACCTTCACAGTTCCAAACACATCACTATGCACAAGCTCTAATATCTGTTTCGCCCTCCTACCACCAGAGGGGAAACTCGCCCGATTTTATTTCCCATATACACCATTTTGACAAAAAACAAAATCCAGAGAGCTATTACTCATACCTTCTACCATACTTTACCATGAAGTATTTGAAGGAACTTCTCTCCAATATGTCCAAGCCTTTGATGCCACACCATGGTATTTTCTCCAGAGACCATTAGATTTTCTTCTCTGCTTTTAGGAACCACAAAAATATTGCACCCATCAATAACAATGTTACCTTGGAGCTTATACAGAGTTCCAATCCGAACTCCCCACATCAATACCGGTGCTCCCCGAACCATCTTACAGATATCCTTCTCGAACACTATTTTTACACCTGCATCATCCAGCTTGCTTATAGAAATCACTTTTCTGGCTAATGCAGAAATATGTAGGACACCCGGAAGTGTTCTAACCCTTCCACCTTGCAACTTCAACTCTACATTTTTGTGACCAACGATTCTAGCCTTCTTATCATCCCCTAAGAAGACATCACCACCAACATATTTCTCATACTCGCAGAACCACTCTCTATGGGGAGTGAAGTGAAAGGATGCACCTGAGTCAATCAACCATGCCTCCTATTGCAATAACTAGACTATCCCACAAATCTGGTAGAAAACACAACAAACTAATGCACTTATCTTCATCTAAAATTTTGATATCAACAGACGATAACTGACTTACCACAGTATTAAACGCATTTACATGCTCTGTCACCAAGTCTCCATCTTTCATCCTTAGGTTATACAGCCTTTTCCTGTAGGAACAGTTTATTCACCAGAGACTTAGATTGGTACAAAGTCCCTAACTTGTCCCACAAAGCCTTCGCCATAGCTTCCCCTGATACATTCAACAATACTAAATCTAATACACACAATCGTATTGTGCTCTTTGCCTTCTTATCCAACTTCTTCAATTCTTCATCGGACACTCCCATTGGTTTAGTACCTGGATCTACTATGATCATTGATCTTTATCCACCAATAGATCCTCCATCTTGAGTTTTCATGACTCAAAGCTATGACCATTAAATTTCTCGATCTCTATATTTCCACTACTCGCCATCTTCTTTCACCACCAGAATCGATCTCGTAGATCTCCCACTGAATAGGGTCTACCACAGGCCCGAGTGAAACCCCTCAACAACAAAGGTGTCCCCTTGAAGCCAAAACAACTCTGATACCAAATGCAGGTTTTAACCCTGTACACAAATTACTTGCATACGAATTCTAAAAAACAAAAAATAAACAATGCAAGAGCATAACACAGAAAACACATATACATAGAGATTTTCCCCTGGATCCCAAAATCAGGACTACCAGCTCGATTTTTCATTATTTTCTTTTCAATGTTACAATACAATTTTATACATGCCGAAGCATCCAATACCATGGATGGAAAACCATCGCGTCCAAAATCATGTGCGAAAATCATGCAGAACACCATAGGTAGGTCTGCCTAACCTAACATAGGGTCCAAAACCAAAATTTTCCAAGGCGCTTCCCCAGACCCCATAGAGTGGGGTTACCTGCACCCCTCAAACCCCCTGTGACTCCCCCCGCTATGCAATCGGCACAACGAAGAAGGGGCTCCACCCCCCTTCTAGCCCCCCAGTTAACTACGTGGGCTAGTCGTGGAAAGACTATAACACAACCCAACATGTGTGGAAGACTAACTTCAAATCCAAGGAGGGCCTTTTCAAATGGTTGGTCATGTCATTCAGATTTACGAACGTGCCTGCAACCTTGATCACACTGATGGATGACATCTTGTGACCCTTCACCAATGCATTCGTGGAGGTGTATTAGATCCCATCTTTATCTTCAGCCAGAGTTGGGAAGAGAACCACCACCATATTCGACAGGTCCTTCAAAACCTGCAACAGCACAAGCTGTGTGCTAACTTGGAGAAATGCACCTTTGGCCTAACCCAGGTCCAATATCTGGGATACATCATTGATGAGTAGGGTGTACATGTGACCCATCCCATATACAAGTCATTCGGGATTTGTCATCCCCAACCACTCTAACAGAGCTTCGCATCATTTTGGGTCTTGCCAATTTCTACCATAGGTTCGTGTTGTGGTTCTCTCATATCACTTGGCATTTAAGTGAAGTCACCAAGGGTGGAGTAAAAGAAATTTTTTTTGGTTGGAAACCCAACAAAAAATGTTCTCTGAGTTGAAGAATCGCCTATGCTTTGCACTAGTGCTCACATTACCAAACCTACAACAACCATTTGAGATTGAGATAAATGCCTCTGTCTATGATATTGGTGCGGTTCTTACTTAGCATGGGCATCCAGTGGCTTACCACAGTGAGAATCTTTTAGACACAGTCCAAAATTACCCCACTTACTATAAAGAAATGCTTTCCATTGTGCAGGTCTGTCATCAATGGAAGCATTACATTCTGGGGAAGGAAACGGTCATCCACATAGACCACCAACCTCTATAGTTCATACAAACATAAGGGAAGTTGCAGAATGATCGTCATCAGAAATGGTCCACCTTTATATAATAGTTCCATTTGAACATTAAGTATACCAACAAAAAATGTTCTCTGAGTTGAAGAATCGCCTATGCTTTGCACTAGTGCTCACATTACCAAACCTACAACAACCATTTGAGATTGAGATAAATGCCTCTGTCTATGATATTGGTGCGGTTCTTACTTAGCATGGGCATCCAGTGGCTTACCACAGTGAGAATCTTTTAGACACAGTCCAAAATTACCCCACTTACTATAAAGAAATGCTTTCCATTGTGCAGGTCTGTCATCAATGGAAGCATTACATTCTAGGGAAGGAAACGGTCATCCACATAGACCACCAACCTCTATAGTTCATACAAACGTAAGGGAAGTTGCAGAATGATCGTCATCAGAAATGGTCCACCTTTATATAATAGTTCCATTTGAACATTAAGTATAAGAAGGGAAGCACCAATAACGTCGTTGATTGCCTTAGCCGACCACCAGTCATGGCGCTGATCATTGTGCTCGACTCCTGTGGGCACAAGACATCGAGGTGGTCACATCTTTACAAGAGCGATCCATAATTCAACAACATATACCATACACTCCTAGAAGGGAATCAAGTTGGAAATTTCCACCTTCAGGATGCATTGTTATGCCACTTGGGACACATCTGTGTTCCTTCAAGTGAGCTTTGCAAGATGATTTGGTAGGTGCACTACAGTCAGATCATTGGACATTTCTGAGTAGAGAAAATAGTGGTGGTATTGCAGAAGTATTTTTATTGGCCGAAATTTTGTCAGGATGTTGGGAAGTACATTAGATCCTGCATTGCCTGCGCCATTTCCAAACCAACCATCAAGAAGGAGTCGTGTATACTCCTCTACCAACTCCTAGCCAGCCTTGGGAATCGGTCTCCATGGATTACATGTCGGGCCTTCCTTCTACTAAGCATGACAATGATTTCTCTTTCATGGTCGTCGACAAATTCTATAAGATGGCCATCATGTCGACTTGCAAGAAGAGTATCATAGCAAGACCACTACTAAGCTCTTCTTTGAGCGAGTGTGGGTACACTTTGAGATCCAACATTCCATTTTCTCATATCGGGACAACATATTTCTGAGTGCATTTTGGTCAAGTCTCTAGTCGATTTTGGATACAAAACTTACTAAGTCCATGACTTTCCATCCCCAAACTGATGGCCAAACAGAGGTTATCAATAGGGTGATTGTACACATTCTACACATGTACAACTCAAAGCATCCATGCACATGGGATGAAAATCTCCCCTATGTCCAACACATCTATAACAGAGCTCTCCACAACTCAACATACCACAGTCCCTTCCAGGTAGGGCTGGGATTTCAGCCATTATGCCCCATTGATGTGGCCATACCATTTGCAGCCACTTAGGTAGATTCAGCTCACGTTCAGTTCAAATCTGAAAGGGCTAACAACTTCATTGACCGCATTCAACACATCTGCCAATAGGTGCATGATATATTGGAGAGAGCCAATGCTAAGGACAAGCATCACCATGCTCAACATCGAGTGTCTCACAAGTTCCAAGTGGGCGACAAAGTTTGTCTACATTTACAGAAGGAGAGTCTTGTTGAACCCCATCGCAAGCCTCACCCGCTCCGATATGGGCCATACACCATCACCAAGGGCTTCGATGACAATGCCTTTGAGCTCAGCGTCCCACCGTTCCTTGGTTTTCACCCAGTGTTCAACGTAGATCGCCTTCGGCCATACTTTCCACCATTGTTGGACACATCTGAAATTTCATAAAAACTCAGAGTAACAGATCTCAACATGGACTGCATGGAACAAACCACAACAAATTAGATCATGAGCACACATATTAAGAACACTCACCAATAGAGAATACAGTTATATTGAGTTGTCAAAGGAGGCCAACTCCGTCACCAGGGCAAGTGGTTCACCAGGGACCAGGTTCAACAGAAATTTCCTTACCTCATGGAGGCTTTGCATGCAATGGGGACCATTACTTCCTAAGGGGGGAGGAATGATCCAAGTGGATATTGGTGGCCACCCACCCATTTCACATAGACCCCCTAGTCAGTTTCATATGTATCCTTGTCCATTTCAACATTTACTATTTTTAGCATTTTTTTGGGTCCTGAACTTTAGGAGCAGTTTTGACCCCCTAAACATCATTTTTTTGGGATCCGCGAAAGGCTCATAGTCATAAGCAAGGGCCTATAGTGAAACTTGTATTACTCAGTGAGACCTTTCCAATAAGGTATCGTACATGCCAAACGGAGATCATATGACAAAGTTATGACCCCTGGAAATTGGCTGCCCAACTAACCCCATCGGGTCCCACAAACTCTTGGTGTTACATCCCCTTGGGTTAAGGTTTAAGTTGTTTAGGGTTTTCTCATGTTTTCCAATCATAAATAGGTTGTTTAGCCTCATTGTAACATAATTTAGAGGCATGTATTTGCCATATCTCTTCTCAAAGATAATCTACCATCGCCCGAGCTATCTTATTTCCATTATGTTTGTAAGCATGACTCAAAAATTTTTTATTAATGAAATGTGTTTTTCTACTGCATCTCCATGTTTATGATTATATCTATAAGTTGTTGCGTTCCTGTTTAAGTTCATATTACTGATCTACATAATACTTCAAAATCAAAAATAAATGTTTCTCCATCCTCACTTCTAAAACCATGAAAATTAAGAAGAAAGGAAGGTGATATATTCTTCATTATGGTTGTGGTCTTCATCAAAGACATGGAATCCATAAGGATCTATTTCTCCTCTACCTTCTCTATCACCTCATCCTCCACCACCTCCTCTATTTCCTCCTCTACCTCTTCCACCCCCAATCCTAGGTCCACCATGTACAATATGTACTTCTCCTTCCCCTTCCCTGCCCATTGTAGATTCTTTAGAGCTAATATAAGGTTCAATGATAGCATTATCTAGTTCTACGTCTGGCTCCAATACTAATGGAATATTAGAATAAAATTCTTGTTTGTCACTAGGAACTTCTAGATCTTGTCCTAAGAGTTGTTATGTTCTTGAGTAGATAAATATTACTCCTTCTGTTGGGGATGTTGGTTCTTCAACTGTTGGGATGGGGTCCCTGGGGTTCAATTTTATATTTCATTTTTCTAAAGATGTAAAGTGTTTTTGATTTATGGAAGCGGAGCACAAAGATAATAACATTCAAAGAGAGTTTATTCCCTTAGGTGGTTAGGTGTTAGGAAGGTTTTGAGACCCACCCATGGTCCGTGGACCATGGTATTGTAAACAAAAATTCTATAAATAGAAGAGTCATAGTGAGTCTAAGATATACCATAAGATAGAATATCATTGTTTGGGAAAGTAAGCTAAGGAATGAAAGTTTATTCCTATACTTAAGAAAAGGGGAAGGCTCCTACATCTAAGTGTGTGGAGACCTTGGTAAGTCTGCAAGGTGAGTGCACGGCCCCCTGCAACTGAGTGCACAGGGAAAAAGAGTATGTACTTGAACGAATGCATCTAGTAAAGACAATTTTGATCCAATAATTGCGCATCTATATAACTATTTTTACTTCTATAGTTTTTTTAATTTTCCCTTTGTATTACAATTTATATGAATGAATGCTTATCTTTTGCATGAAAGTGGTTGATCAGTGTAATGTATACATGTTATGAATGTTGCATGACCTTTGTGAAGGTATAGATGTTGTTTAAGTGAATTACCGTAATTATTTGTTTCAGAAGGGTTAGGATTCGTGAAGATAGTGTTAATCCCTAACAGCCTCAGGAGCCTATCACACAAGCCTCTGGATGCAGATACCTGGCTTTGTCATCCCCCAATACTGCTTCGGGTGAGACTACAACCTGCGCTACATGGGTTGTTGCTGAAAGGGCCAGCAATTCAGGGTTTTGTTGGTTGGCGCAACTAACATTGAACCTAGGTCAGGCCCCATCAAGCCAACAAATGGTTATGTTGCCAGGACCGAGATATTGTTGAGGAATGTGTGATAAGTGGTTCCCCACTAAGAAAGAGATTGAAAAGTGGATCGATCGAAAGTTGCACGCATTTGCAGCCCAGGAGAAAATAAATCCCCAATTGTTGAAGGAAGAGTGGCTTAATAGATACATATTCATAGACCAACTCGAAATATTCTTCTGCTCTTTCCCTTGTGAATTGCACGAGTGGCTATCCAAATTAGTGGATAGTCAGGGTACATGGAGACTTGATGGCCCTATTGTGTGGACCCCCGAATTGGTGAAGCACTTGGAGGCTTCAAAAAATAACATTGCATGGGTCATTGACCACTGCATCAATTTTATTCTAGGGGGATTCGTCACTAATTTTGTGATCGATATGTACACTAGCTACAATGAAGCAGATCGTAGGTTCTTCAAGGGACCAAGAGGTAAGTACCTGAAATCTTTGAAGACATGAATTAAGATTCTATTATGCAAAAGGAAGGTTATGCCTTTAAATTATTGTTTAGGACTACGTGAAGATGGATAACATTCAGAAGGAATGGAGAATCAGGTTTTGAATATAGCCTGCTATTAGGATCATCTGATAGCGACGAAGAACACTGTGAAGTGCGCTATAAATAGTAAGTCAATGTAACAGAGCTCAAGGAGATTTAGCAGAGGGTAAATGAGTCTGCATGGGACTTTGATCAAAGATTAAAATGTTTGATTCAGCAGGCTAATATGACCATTACTGATACTCAACACGGAGACTGGTATATTGCTAAGCTCCTACTGCATCTCAGATTACCATTGTCGCAGCAGAAAATAGGAACACAAGAAGAAGCAATAGAGATCACCATGAGATTAGAAGCTTCACTAGTGTAGGATACGAATATAGGGGTACAATAGATTCAATCGCAACTGGCAAGATTTCACATGGAATTGCAGAGCCTCAAGAAGGGAAAGGAAGTCTAGCCCGAGGTGCTTGTAGAATTTTTGTGCCTAAAGCGTAAAGGTCGGGGTGTGTGAAAAGGACCATTGTCCTATTTATTATAACTACCTCATTGGGGGAGGTCATGTCCCTCTAAAACCAGAAAACATCATTGGACCAAACACGGGGTAACCTTGTGGTGCGCTATCTATCAGATAGTTGGGAAGCACACGACTAACAATTGTCATCTGATACAAAATTTTGTACACACACCACAATAATTATTTTGTACTTTGTGTAAATCATTTGGGCATGATGAGCGTAATTGTTGAAGCTATGAACTGATGATGGAGCAGACCCCTACGTATAGAATGAAGACAAAATATCAGCCTCAGGATTATGGTGCAGGTGCAGTGTGTGGAGGATTCCAGAGTTGGGGAAGAGGATGAGGAGGAGTGGTTGGAAGGGGTCATAGACAAGTTATTTGTTATAATTGTGGCGAAGCAGGTCATCTTGCGCATGATTGTCAAAACCCAACACATCCCTCCTGTCAATACTGCCGGCAATTTGATCATGTTATAGAAGATTGTCCAGTACTAATAGCCAAAATGTAGGATAAAAAGGCTCAAACACCGACACAAAATATTCAGATGATGAGCGTGGAGCCTCGCGAAGAAGATCCTATCATTAATACAGTGACGCAAAGTCGTATTCTCACTAGGGAAGATAAAGGAAAGAATTTGGAGACTAAAGGGTAAGTATGAAAGGCTGGTGAGAAGGAAGTTGGATCCAACCTAAGTCGGGATAAGGAAACTTTTATGGAATCCAAAAAAAGCTACGTTGAATCCTCTACCTCAAGAAGTCAGGAGAAATTTGGCGGAAACAATGAAGCATAGGACGTGTATCCATCACTATTAGCTACCTTTTTGAAGACTTGTATGAAGTTGTTATGAGATAGAAAGGTAGTAGAAGGGCTCCAAGAGTTAATTGATAACTATACAGGTAAGGTCAAGACTCCTCTAGAACAACACATTGTATGAAAAGAGGGAAAAACCAAGAAACAAATAAGTCATGAAATGAGGCTAACTGCGTAGATTGGAGAATACAAAATGGATCAAGTAATTCTCAACATAGGATCTGATGTGAGTGTGCTACCAAAACAAACTTGGGAAAGAATGGGAAGACCTGCACTATAGTGGTATCCTATACAATACTAATGGAAAATCAACAAAATATCATTCCTATGGGGCACCTGTATGGGGTTATGGTGGATATTGAAGTTGCAAGCACCTTGGCCGATTTTGAAGTGATCAAGATAGTGGATGATAGAAATCCTTACCCTGTGCTATTGGGCATTGATTGGGCCTTAGAAATGGATGCGGTTATTAATATTAACAAACATAGAATTGCATTTGAGAGGAAGGCACTCCTAGTAATTGTTCCCTTAGATCCAACTGAAGGTGCACAATACATGGAACCATTCTGCGATTATGAAGAAGAAGATGATATGGATCAGATATATAAGACCATTTAATGTGATGAGGACTAGATCAATCCTACAACAGATGGATGACTTTCATGGGATAGAGATAGCTCTTGCACCTCAGATTTCGACAAAGAGCTTGAGCACTGGTAGGACAAATTACGCGAAGTCTCCTTGTTGCGCTGCAACATGTTGACAAAACCACTTCACTGCATATACACAGATGTACGAAATCTACTACATTATGATGGTTTAGATGATGTTAATTTGTTTTTGGATAAGTTCAAAAGGGAGGTTCCAAAAGAGGATCGGTTCTGAGAATTAGATCTGGCACTGCGCACTATTCCTTCCGACTGGTGGTGTATGCGCAAGGACAGCTTTGTTGACTGGAAGGAATACTGGTGAATGATGAAACTGAGGTTCAAGCAGCAATATGGCATGATGAACTAAAGCATGGGGAGAGAAACCTCTACCTGAATGGGTGCACAACTTTTGTCACACTTTAGATACCATTATGATGAGTTGGTACCTAGAAATTGAGCTACGCCATGGAACAACTGAGTGGGATATCCTCAAGGAAAGTTTCTTGTTGACCTTCAGATTTGAGGATGGCTTTGAGTCTATTGATGAAGCGCTCCAAGAAATGAAGTTTTCAATCTTTAGAATGCCTTAGGAACCAATAGAATGGGTTCAACCAGACTGGAATATGCAGTTGTTCCATGCACTGGAATGCTATAACATGACCGCAGAAGAAGAAGAAGATGACCCTAGAAATACCAACATTTTGGAGTCCGATGGAGAGTGCGAGGTTGAAGGAACCAAAGCAGCAATCCATGACATAGCAGAGGCTTTGAAGACTATATGGGTAAAAATTAGATCGGACACACAGCCGAGTTTGCAAAGATAGGAGACTATTTGGATGAGGATATACTTGATAAGGTCGCGAAACTGCTACGCGAGTACCAGGACTTGATTCCCACCAAGTTCTCATATATGAAGGGGATAGTAGGGGACCTGGGTGTGATGAATATTACTTTGAAGCCAGACGCGAAGACTGTAAAATATCGACCCTACCATTTGAATCCCAAATATCAGGAAAATGTGTGCAAAGAGTTGGACAAAATTCTAGAAGTTAGGATCATTGAGCTTGTGGAGGATTCACACTAAGTAAGTATAGGAAAAGAAGAAACAGGATGAAATATGGATATGTGTAGAACGAAGGAAGATCATGAACCGTTTCCAACGCCATTTACAAATGAAGTCCTAGAGAATGTTGGAGGGCGGGAAGCCTACTCGTTCACTGATGGGTTCTTGGGGTACCATCAAATCAAGATCGCGTCAAAGGATCGCAACAAGAACACCTTCACAATGGAATGGGGATGTTTTTGATACATGGTAATGCCATTTGGATTGAAGAATGCACCTACAATCTTCTCACGGGTGGTAATTGCAGCTTTTAATGAATTCATCCACAAGTTCTTAGAAGTCTACTTTGATGATTGGACTGTATTTGAGCTGGTAAAGTGCCATGTTGCAAGTATATACCTTATGTTGGATACCTATCGTAGACATTAGATCTCCCTGAATCTGAAAAAATGCATCTTTTGAGTTCCTTATGGAATAATGCTAGGTGATGTTGTTTGCAAGTAGGGATTAATGGCAGATCCTACAAAGATCATTTTTATTATCAATTTGGAGGCCCCAAAGAATGTAAAACAATTGCGTGGGATACTGGGCCATACGGGGTATTATAGAAAGTTTATCAATGCATATGCACAAATCACTGCGTCAATGGAGAAACTATTGAAGAAGGACCCAACATTCTACTGGGATGAAGAGTGCTAGCACAATTTAGACATTTTAAAGGAGAAAATAGTCATTGTTCCCATTGTGGTGTTCCCGAATTGGAAGAAGGAGTTTCATGTTCATGTGGATGCTTCTTGTATTGCGTTAGGTGTGGTGTTGACCCAAGTAGGTGAAGGCAATATTGATCATCCTATCATGTTTGCGAGTAGGAAATTGTCAAAAGTGAAGAAGAAATACTTGACTACAGAGCACGAAGGACTGGCTATGGTGTACGCACTACAAAAATTCCAACACTATCTATTAGGTGCACACTTCAAGATGTATACAGACCCTTCTGCTCTAAAATACCTAGTCAATAAGCTTGTGTTGGGGGGCAGGAGATTTGTAGATGGTTTTTGTTGTTTCAGGAGCATGATTTTGAGGTGATTTTGAAGCCCGG
Source organism: Pinus taeda (assembly GCA_000404065.3). Taxonomy (NCBI): domain Eukaryota; kingdom Viridiplantae; phylum Streptophyta; class Pinopsida; order Pinales; family Pinaceae; genus Pinus; species Pinus taeda. The sequence goes on along the minus strand of APFE030826830.1, from coordinate 126,878 downwards.
ACGATTGAATATTAGTCTTGATCATCTCCCCTAGATTGAGACTAGTGAACAGCCTACTAGTTTGCAAGAAGGGTTTTCTCATGCGCAGCTCTTTACTGTTGATGTCGTAGATGATCACTTTGTTGATATAATCCATTTATTAACAACTAGCATAACCCTAGAGGGATATTCTACATAGCAGAAGGAGTTGGTGGTTCACGGGGCTAATTTTTTTGTGATTGATGGACACCTATAGAAAATTTTCTCCAATGAGATACTCTGCCGATATGTCCCTTAGTTTGAATGACTAAGCATCCTCGCAAAAGCACATGGAGGAGTAGCGGAAGACTACTATGCAGGAAGAGAAATCACAGAGAAGCACATGGAGGAGTAGTGAGTAGCCACTATGTATGAAAAGTGACCATAGAGAATATCCTACACGCAATACTTTGGTGGCCAATGGTATATAAGGATGCAAAGGAATGCTCTAGGGTGTGCGATGCTTGCCAACGGAAGGGGAGACCACAGTGAAGGGACAAATTTCCCTTAAACCCACTGATAACTTTGCAGATGTTAGATAAATGGGTGATTGATTTTGTGGGTCCAATCCAACCACCAGGGAAAAAGAAGGGAGCTCGATATATTATTACAGCAACCAAATACTTGACGCGATGGGAAAAAGCGCAACTAGTAAAGGACTGTAACGCAGCCACTGCTGTGAAATTTTTTTTTAGTATATCCTGTCCCGATTTGGCTGCCCTAAGATATTAATGAGTGATAAGGGTGCACACTTCTTAAATGAAATGATTTCTACGATGCTTGAATAATTCTAGGTCTGTCATAAAAAATGTACGCCCTATCACCCCCAAGCTAATGGCATAGTTGAAGCCTTCAACAAAATCCTGGAAAGCACTTTAACGAAGGTTTGCAACGTGAAGCAGAATAACTGGGATGTGTGCATACTAGCAATCCTATGGGCATAAAAAACCACTTGTAAAAAGATGATAGGCCAAACCCCTTGTAGGTTGGTCTATGGGTAGGAGGTTGTGATGCCCATGGAATATATTGTGCCGAGTCTACGGATTCCAACACTGACTGATATGGTTGATCACGACACTATGAAGGAATATCTCGCACAGCTAATGGAATTGGAGGAGGATTGGTTCTTAGTAGGATTCCACCAACAGGTACAAAAGGAGCACGAAAAGGCATGGCATGATTGACATATAAAGAAACGCACCTTTTAGGTTAATGATTTGGTATTACTATATGACATTAAATTCATGAAATTTACTCCTAAGTTTCAAATGTATTGGGTGGGACCCTATGTGGTAAAAGAAATTACAGATGGTGGCGCAGTTCAGCTCGCGAAGCTGAATGAAGAATTGTTTCCAGCCAGAGTCAATGGCAAGCAATTGAAGTTGTATAAGGGTGATCCTGCCCCTTTGAAATGACTACATGATGGCAGGATAGTCTTAGCACTCTAGGCAGCTACAAGGAACTACGGGACTATAAACTACACTACCCAAAAATTGAAAAGACGAAGTTTGAGGGCTGCGTGATGGAAGAAAATAAGGGAGTAGCACCAAGGTGGTTGCGCCACAAAGGTTGGTGTCATGTAACCTGGTCAAAACTTAGTCATTGGACTCACTGTATATGCTTGGATGGAAAAAATTCCATTAGGAGGCGCAAGGAAGGCGTATTTATGGGGAAAATATTTGGAAATTTTCTGCCAAGGATGCATTAATGTTAGAAATTTGGAGGGAACGGTTGGATTCAAATTCAAATTCGCCTATAAATATGGCACGTCAACTCAAATTAGAACACTTTGCATCCTCATAATCAATTTTAAGCTTTTTTGCCTTGTGTTGCGAGGAGAGCTGAACTGCATATCCAAACTAGATTTGGAAAAACTCTTCTCACGACCAAGATTGGCTAACATCCCCGAAGATTTTTGTAAGGCTTTTATAGCAAACATGATTGCAACCCCCCCCCCCCCGCAACAGGATTAGTGCCCTCTGAAGTAGCACCCTTAGTTGAAGCAACACCCTCTGTTCCTATGGGAATTCTGACTACAGCGCCTATGTATCATAGGCATATGTCCTCTGTAGCTAACAAGAAATAGAGGAAACCACGATAGGTTCTAGTGAGGAAATCACTGTGAAACATTCCCACGAAAATCTGCCACAAGGGGAAGATGGAAAGAGCACAATAACCACATGAGCCCCTTGATTTGGATGAACAGGAACTGCGCGGAGACATCAAGGAGATGGATGCCAAGGAGGATGAGCCTATAACTCGGCTCCCAAAGTACATCCCACCGTGAAAGGGCACTGCTAAGGTGCCTAAGGATCTGAAAAATGCCAAATTTATGGTCTTGACACCATTGTTGCCGAAGAAGGTGGTGTTTGAGGGCACGTTGTTGGGCCGCATTCCGACACTCAAGTTGGAGGATTGGGATTTGGGACATCATGAGAAGTTTCCCCAGCTTGCACCAATCAAATACCTATCAAAAATCTATTATGGAGAAACCAAGGTGACATGATTGGAACCTATGAAGTGGATCATGAGTGTTGAGAAAGCGGGCCCCCTAAACATGTTATGGGTGCCACACTTCAGTCACACCATCATTAACACTATATGTGTTCGACAGTTACTCACTTTGGTGCATGATGGGTGTCTCTAGCTGGCATAACTCATCCCAATTACTGATATGCTTATCCATTAGATCACCTTGCTGCCCTATCAAGGTATGGATCTAGTAGAAGCATTTGGAGGAAAAACGAAGGAAAAACAACTTGCAGATCAGATGAAGAGCGAGTTTGGATTGGTTAAAAAGTCGCATGGATATTCCATCCACACCATTTTAGATCCCGCAATGTAGTTCACTGCGCAGATATTGGCATGTAAGATCATGCGGAAGTGTTGTGCGAATGAGGTTCTGATGCTCGTGGTCTCCTTGGTTGTGCAATGTGCCAAAGGCATCCAATACAACTGGGCTCAGTACCAATGCAAGGAGTTCTTGGATAATTTTCATGAGGCTCAGGATGAGGGAAAGGCATTTCATTAACAACTCGTAGATCATATGAAGTGAGTTTGGATTGGTTAAAAAGTCGTGTGGATATTCCATTGACTCCATTTTAGATCCCGCAGTGTAGTTTGTTGTGCAGATATTGGCATGTAAGATCATGTGGAAGTGTTGTGCGAATGAGGTTCTGATGCTCGTGGTCTCCTTGGTTGTGTAATGTGCCAAAAGCATCTAGTACAACTGGGCTCAGTACCTATGCAAGGAGTTCTTGGATAATTTTCATGAGGCTCGGGATGAGGGAAAGGCATTTCATTATGCCTAGGAAAGGCATCTTAGTAGCATGGAGGATGCCGAAGGACAACCAGTTTCCTCCTCAAGAACCAGACCTTCTGGAGGCAGTGAAGTTCGCTTCGCTCTAGGAAACAAAATATGCAATGTAGGTCACAGGGACCAAAATGTTCTGGGTACTAGTGGAGATGGATTTGCGCATAGTAATCAGCTAAAGGTTGAGGATGTCACTTACCTTACATGATCAATTGGAGCCCTACGCTAACTTCAAGGCTGACTTCCATACTATCTATATTTTCACATGAAAGGATTTGAAGAAGCTATGGCATAAGTTGCCTTATCTTGTTGGTGAGGCGAATGTCCAAGAAATTGTTGATAAATGGCCAGCGGAGTGACTTTACCCATCAAATCCAGGTGCATGAATGAGTAAGGTCATAGAAGGTACCATCGCGTAGACCTCAGTAGTAGAAACATAGAAGGAGCCCCAGCAAGCTGCAACTCAGGAGAAAGCTACACAGCAGAAGGAATTTGTTGCTAAGGAAACTGCTGACAAAGAACGGACAGCCCAGGAAACCACAATCGAGGTAGAGGAGTCTAAATCTCAACGCACTCAAGACCAAGAAGGGTCATATGTAGAGGGGGCAAGGGCGCATTGCAGGGAACCCACTTTGTGGTCAAGAAAAGAACGAAGCAAATAACCTCAGGGCCGTGAAAGAAGCAGAAGTCAACCAGATTCTCCTAGGTGTATCCCTTAGTCCTCATTAAAGGGGACTTAGATAAAATTAGCGACAAGGTCCAGGACACTACAACAAAACTCTAGACCTAGTTTGTGCAGCAATACTAGCAGGCACTAGGAAATGTACAGAAGGATCTTCATGATCTACAACTCCACACAAGTCGACTGCAAGCGAGCAGGATTCAGGTGAACCTGCATCAAGCGAGCGCGAAATATTGGACACTTATCGGACTTTGGATCTTTGTATGATTCAGTTGCTAGAAGGGGCCCTATGCGCCCACTCAGAAGAGGCCAATGTCCAACTTTCATAGCTCAAAGACCTGGGCATCAACCTCGTGACACTCCCTATCCAAACCCTACACAAGTTGTAGCAAGGCGTATCGAATGAGCTGAGGGTTAGGGAGAAACGTGCGCTGCTGGTGATTAATGAAATCAAGCAAAATAACCAACAGATCTTTGAAGAAAAGTTGCAGGCACTGGAGGAGAAGGGAGAATTTTTTACGCGCAGCCAACACTTAGAAGCAGCGATTAAACAGGCGTGTAATGTGTTGTTGAGCTTAACATAGCGGGTGATGCAGAGTCAAAAGAAAAGATCCAGAAGCTGGTTGTAGCGGTCAAGGAGTCCAAAGATGAAATCAGCTGAGTCCAATTTGAGTTACAACTACAAATTTTAGAGCAGCAATTGAAGCTGTAGCTGACGACTCCACCAAAGGTTTGAGAGGAGCGCGAAGTTTCTATAAAGGAAGGAATGACCACACTAGATTCAATAGTAAAAGACTGCACATAATTGTTTGAGCAGGCTATGGATCTATGCATGTCTCTGCAAGAGGAGCCCACTCTGTAGAAGATTGGTGCCAACCTTAGAGAAAAATAGCAACATTTCAAAGAGCTTAGATTGACTATGCGAACTTTGGCGTCAATTGAGAGGTTCACAAAATTATAGGAAGGGAAGCAACTTTAGAATGAGATTGACAAAATGCGTTGGAAAGAGGTCATTCTTATGGAAAGAACACATCCTTGGAAAGATGAGGCTAACCAGCTAACTCTTTCAGTGCAGAGAAAGCTTAAGGCCATGCATCAAACTCAAAGGACCATGGGCCTCGCAGTCGAAGGCCCCACTACAGAGAACTTGGTCGAGGAAGTACAACAGGGAGCTACGTAGGGCACAACAGATATGTAGGTTTTGAGGTTGGAGTTCCTCCAACAAAGATTGAAGCGCTAGTTGAGTGACTCAAGGACGAGTCACCAAATTGTGTTGGGGCCCTGTTGGGATGGGGTCCTTGGGGTTCAGTTTTTTATTTCCTTTTTGTAAATATGTAAAGTCTCTGCGATTTGTGGAAGAGGAGCATGAATGTAGTAAGAGTCAAAGGGACTTTAGTCCCTTAGGTGGTTAGGTGTTAGGAAAGTTTTGAGACCTGCCCATGGTCCACAGACCATGCTATTGTAAACCAAAAGTATATAAATAGAATATTCATAGCGAGTCTAAGATATATCATAAGATAGAATATCATTGTTTTGGCAAGTAATCCAAGGCAAGAAAATTTATTCCTATACTTAGGCGAAGGGGAAGGCTCCTACAACTGAGTGTGCAAAGACCTTGGTAAGTCTACAAGTTTTTTCTTATACTTAGGCGAAGGGGAAGGCTCCTACAACTGAGTGTGCAAAGACCTTGGTAAGTCTACAAGTTAAGTGTGCAGGGAAAAAGAATATGTACTTGAACGAATGCATCTAATAAAGATAGTTTTTATCCAATAATTGTGCATCTGTGTATTTATTTTTACTTCTATAGTTTTCTGTATTTTCGCTTTGTATTGCAAACTGAGATCCTCTGATTTTGGGTTTCAATGAAATGATGGAAGAAGCATTGGCAGTTTACAGAAAAAATCACTGATACTGACTAAACCCGTGACTCTGGTCTCAGCTCCTTAATATTAGTTTTTGTGCTCAGATAAGCAAGGATCAAGACCATAAATTGGAAAATAGCACTTCAATGTTTTATGATCAAACATTATATGGAATATCTGATCAACCATGCAAACTATTCTTAATAATGCATAATCCAAGTCAACAAAGGCTCTGACCGCGAAAAAATGCTTAAAAAAAATAAGCAATATGTGCTACTTGGTCAAGGCCCAAAGTTTTACTATTCGGATCTCTGGGATTTGTGGCCACTAGATCAATATTAAACATAACACATGATACATCATTAAATAAAAACAAAATAGTCACGCCCCCATACCTTCGTTTCATATGCCAAGCTACAAATTCACTTGTATAATTAATCTCCAAATCACATTAACACGGTCAAAACAGTCCTCCTTAGTGCACTCACCATCTGCGTAGAAGAATACAGGCAATTTAGAACTGGTGCTCAAAATTCTTGCGGCACCAACAATCTCTTCATTTATCACAATGCTTTCAAAAAGACGTAACACAACAAGCTTATTGCAACTTATCACAATTTGACCTTCTGGTTCGGTTTCGAATAACATGTCAAATTCTTAAGACCAAAAATCTGACAAAGAAGAAGAGCTCGGTAGGTGGCCACAAAACTAGTGGCTCAACTTAATCAATAAGCAGATGAACTACCCGCTCTGATGCCATTGTAAGACAATCTAACTGGAAACCAAATAAATTGTATATTAAATGATCTCGAAGAATTATGTACATGTTGTGCATATAAATACATATAGGAAACAGTTGAATTAGTTCCCGGGAGTTCTTGGACTCCAATAACTACCCAAACTGACCCAAGATTAATCCCGAGGATTAGTTATCTAACAAGTTTCAATTAAATGAGATGTGAAATCCAGGAAACATGGGAATTTATATAGAGATGGATGTAAGTGTGTCTATAGTAGTGAAGACAAGGGATATTGAACAAAATTTTTATTGTTATCTCTCAAATTATAATTTCCATTATTCAATTCTAATATACTAACTTTAACTATAAAAAAAATCATAATTTTTGCAACACATACTTATCATATAATATTACATGAAAAACATTGTATACAAAAAATAGTTTCGATATGTGAAATAGAGTAGAAAATGAGATATCAATATGATCAACTATGAATAACTTTTATTGACTGAAATGGATTATAAAATAAAATACCAATATGCTCAACTACCGTAAATAAATAATGATATTTAAAAATAAACCTATAAATTAATATAAACAAAAGCGTATGTTCGTCAAACAATAGTGAGAATCTAGAATTGAAAAAATATAAATGAAAAATGAGTATCTATGCTTACTAAATGAACACCACTGAAAATAAACCATATAAATTATTATAAACAAAAGTGTATGCTCATCAAACAATAGTGAGCATCTAGAATTGAAAAAATATAAATGAAAAATGAGTATCTATGCTTACTAAATGAACACCACTGAAAATAAACCATAGGCTTACTTAGCCAGTTCAATTGCCATCACAATCCTACAAATCTTAAAAGAAAAAGAGATTCATAGCTTTATACTTTCTAAAAATATACAAATGAAAGAAAATGTTTATCCTTACATTGCAAGAAAATTAACATGAGCTACATATGGTATTGTCATGTTTTGTAGACCAAGAAAGCCACCAGGAAAGCAAAATCACTAGTAAAATCATCAAAAATTTCATAGATAATTCCATAGATAACATTGAGGTGGTTTTTTTCAAAGAAAAAAATTGTTAAGTTAGTTTATCCTACTCCCTGAAATGATATAAAACTACTCTGCATATTATGTGGAGAAATTGGCTAACAATAAATGGAATTAAAAATGTTAAACTCCAATCCAATATTTAAATTCAAAACAAGTTAAGAAAATTGCTATGTTGTGATTACTAATAGGGTTTTATGTCATGGTCTTAGCTCTGAACATTACAGGTGTAAGAAAATTTAGTTTCATTTCATAGTGGCCAAGTGTGTTGTAAACTTGGAGATTTCAAGAAACCAACGAACAACAACAAAGCATAAGAAGAAAAGGAAACTAAACAAAAAAGGGAAAATGAAACAGCAGCAAACATTTCTGCAAAGAAGGAGTGGATGCATGGTAGCATTTCCAATGGAATCCAAAATAGGAAAGATAAATAATAGTTTCGTGGGAAATAAAATTGGTGTTGTCTACTAAGGCCACAAATTCGCCTCAAAAGCTATTTTTCTTTAAAATCTAACTATTTTTTCCAAAAATCTAATCATAAGAGTGTTTAAATTGTTTTTTTATGGTGGAAATGGATTCAACACCATCAAAACTCTTTGGGCACCCAAGTTTGACAAATGTAATCTAGATTTTCCAAAAATTTTGCCACAATTTCCACTACTTTCCAAGAGAATTTGTGGCCTCCTTAGACTACTTTAAAAAAATTATAGAAATGTGTAAGAATAAAATAAAATGAAATTAAAAAAAAACAACGAAAACAAGAATGGACAAAAAAAAAAAAAAAAAAACCATAGAAAAAGGCAAAGGAATTATAACTCGAAGTAATAACACTAAAAATTAAGATTAAAAAGAAAATTATTGGAATTTTTTATTATTATTTTTTCCTCTTTTAAATTTGTCATATTAAATTGAATTTATGGAAAAAATGGAAAAAAAAACTATAGAAACAATAGGAAAAAAAAAAAACTAAGTAAAATAAAAAATTAATCACTATTAAAAAATGAAAGTTACTAAACATCATCTACAGTGAAACCTCATCTACAAATAAATAAATTTAAATAATAATAATAAACCACCTAAACTAAATTCCCAAAATAAAACTTAAAATAAAAAACATAATATTTTAATAAAAAACAAAGGTGTAATACAATACGTTGCGCCCCTGCCCTGCCAGAGTTATGATAAAAATAGAACAAATATATTCAAAATCAGAATTCGCTTATGGTGCACGGCCAAAAAATGAATCAGGGTGTAGTGTCCCCGGTTCGATATCCCAAAACGGAAGTTAGGAGACACCTTGCTACTGGATTCAGTCAGTCGCCTGCCCCAAGGGGTTCAACATACAGATGTAGGAGGCAAAAGGCCTCATGGAATTACCTTTTTCTCCTATTCAGTAGGTCTAACTAGGTAGTCTAACTAAGTGATTTTTTTGTTTTTTTATATAGATTTTTTAGTTAGAAATCGAGAAAATTGTAATTTTAAAATATGATATATTTATAATTTAAATTTTCCAACAATTTTTTTAGCACATTAAATTTATTTTTAGATTAAAAATAAAATTTAAATTTAAATTACTAAACATTACAATCTTACCCAAAATCATTTCTCCAACTTAGGAAAAAGAGCCCAAAAAATAGCCTTAATAATATTCTCCATGGAAAGAAATGGGATCAACTAATTAATTGGTGTAGAAAGAAACATAAAGAAGTGGGTACTTGGATTTCTTTCGTTAATCATATAATGTGAAGATATATTTTAATATCATATTTTTCTTTGTTAAGTTTAATGCACTGTACTTATTTTTTTTTCCAATTTCATTTCACTGTTAGCCCGCGTTTAGGTCCTTGCCTTTTCGTCACCTTTTTCAATATTTAAAGACATTGTTGTTGTAAAATTATTTGTTTTTAATTAAAATATATTTCACATATAAAAATAGTATTTCCAATGTCATTTATCCTATAAAAAAAATCAAAATATTCATTTAAAAAAATTAAAAAAACAAATCAACAAATAATATATTTTCTGATAAACAGGTGGTGCCATATGAAAATATTTCATCTCTCTTTTTTAAACACTTTGAATATACATTTGAAATAATCTTATTCGTACTGCACTACTAATCAAGAATGGGAAATTAAATTCGGTAATTTATAGACAAAGATGGGAAGTGTCTCTAATACCGCAAATTGCGACTGCACATTCAACCGACAACAGATAGAAGATGATCTCCGTCGATTCCGGCAGGGAAATCGAGCAGACCGCCTCCAAAACCATCTGGCATAAACGTGCGGCAAAATGGCTAACAAAATAACAAGAATAGAAACTAGTATGACCGCTAGCATGATTTTACCATTGATGGCATCCCTCTGCTCCTGGTAATCTTCAGTGCAGCAAAATGGCTAACAAAATAACAAGAATAGAAACTAGTATGACCACTAGCATGATTTTACCATTGATGGCATCCCTCTGCTCCTGGTAATCTTCAATGATACCTGCATATTAACCTATTAAGTTACGATTATTTATTCGGGAGTTACCTATGTTGTTGAAGTTAGTATTAGGAATTATTTTTTTATTACTCATTGTTATTTGGTAATGGGATGAGATTTATAATCAAATTTTTTAACTTGTCTTGACGATGAACCACATTAGTTGGTTCGATACGCGTCGACAAATGATTTTTTATGTGATTTCGCTGAAATTATTTGATGACATCCCTCTGCTGGTAATCTTCAATGATGCCTGCATATTAACCTATTAAGTTACGATTATTTATTCGGGAGTTACCTATGTTCCTATGTTGAAGTTAGCATTAGGAATTATTTTTTATTAGTCATTACTATTTGGTAATGGCATGAGACTAAAAATATACTTTAACATTTATTAATTTTGGTTATTATGACCAGTTATTATTATAAATAATCAAATTTTCTAACTTATTCTGACGATGAACCACACTAGTTGAGACAAATAATTTTTTATGTGATTTCACTTAAATTATTCTCTCAAACAGTGACTTTAATAAACTTGTACACTTATTTCACCTATTCTTGAACTAAAAAGCTAAAAGCATAAACTATATTCATTTTTTCTATTGCCATTTGCCATTTGGAAATTTGGATTATTATGTCATCAATAGAAAAACATCAAATATTATTGGTGTGTCAAATTTTATACTTTCCTCCTTTGTCTTTACTTTCATGGTTTATTTATAGCTTGTGAGTAACCAATAGAACTCCCACCACATCGAGACACTGAAGGGCCCTCGCTATCGGTCAGCCACCATTGGCTGCCATCGAGTGGAAGCTTGCCACTGATTCCATTAATGTGTGTGTGTAGTGGAATAATAAAAACAAAATGTTTATAAAGGTTTTGTTAAAAAGTCAGAAAGCTTTTTAATATAGGTTGAAAATTCGATTAGAAGGATTTTTTTTAAAGTTATGTGGGAAAAGTTATTTATATGACCTTAGTCTAAAGAAAAAGATTTTTATATTGTATGAACAATAAAAAATATCTCTTTGAGGTTGAAGTTTGTTTTAAAAATAAATTGAAAGCTCGGATATTTTGATGGTTGGTGAGAAAGTTTTTATTAAAAGTATTTTTAAGAGATTAAAAAGGTTTTGTTTTTGGAAAAAAAGTCGTTTGTGTTTGTAAAGGTGAATTGGTTTGTAAATTTTTTTGATTCGTTAAGTATGTTTTTTGGGTTTACAAAAACTTCTCTGTATATAAATCTAGTGAATATTGTGCTTTACGAGGGTGCATACTAAAAATTATATTTTTTCTAGGGGTAATATGGAGAGAAGCTTCATGCCATAAATCAAGTAGTCAAAAGACAAAAGAAAGACAACAATCATGGGTCACAAAGCTACAACTTCTAAAGAAGCATGAAAGATTTTGGAAGTAGAGTTTGGCACAAAAGAAAGTGACATGCAACAACGAGATGTGCCACAGTCTCTTGAAGAGAGAAGTTGGCCGCAAATCTGAGAGTAGATGAAATGAACAAGACGTTGGGAAGACAACAAAGCTTGGACAATCCCAGTGAAAGGTGGATGATGGTTTTGAAGACTATAAAAGTGGAACCCAGTATGAAAACATGCATATGCATGAAGAAAATGCAACAAAGGTTGCAAAAAGAGGTGTTGTAGCCTATGTGTGTGAAGTAGAACAAGAGCATATTCACATGGATGGTGCAATGATGGTGAACCCCACTATGATGAAACACATATTGATGATGACTGCAAAGTGAGGTGTGTATTGGTGAATCCAGCCACAACTGATGTATTTGGCTAAGTTGAAAATGTTAATGATCACATACATGCTCAGATATCCCACGATAGAGTTGATGAAAATTATGTTGATGTTAAATTTGATGAAGAAACATTAACTAGTGATGGATGGTTGCACATGATGCAACAAAAAGAACACATTGATATGTTGTTATTTAGTGAGAGAAGTCCACTTGTGACTGAAAGTCAAATGGTAGACAACATGTTTGCAACAAAAGAGGTTTGTTAAGAAGCGAAAGAGAACAGAGAAGGAAGAGGAAAACGAGAAAGATCCCACTATAGATCATAGTGAATATGTTTTTAACATTGATTTTGAGTGTGCAAATAAACAAGATAGTAGTCCAACTGAAAGAGAAGATGAATAAAAAGATGCAGAAAATGACATGGGTGTTTCTGAAGATGAAGGGGTATTTATACTTTTTGGACTAGCTACTCACCCAAAATAACTCAACTTGCACACACACTTTAAATTCAAATTTTCCCCAAAAATGACTTAACTCGAACTCACTTGACTTGATTCAGTTAACTGACTCTCCCAAATTTAGCCAACTCTTGCATGCAGGGGTAATTACAATTTCCAACACTCCCCCTTAGTTATGACCATATGACTTAACATAACTCAAACATGACTGAATGTGACTTAACTATGCCTGCTAGAATGTCACACCCTCCTCCCACATCTACCCAAGCAACCGGTCAGCCAGGGTAAACATGCGACGAGAGGCCACTATGATATGATTCTACCTCCTAAGTCACATTAATCAAGTGGAACCAACGGAAACACGCCATATAGACATCCAACATCATCAATAGAACCCTCAGAGGACAAGTAAGCCACTCAGACAACATGTCCCTAGGTCCCACTGTTGTTTTAGGTCTCTTGGGCCATAGTTTCTCTCATGATATGGGAAAGGGAGTGACCAACAAGATAAAGTCACTCTCACAGGCCTTCCTGCTAGTAACTATGGACCATAATTGCTAGTGTTGTGCCAGCGACCCTAGGATTTAAGCAACTTTTCAGGCTCAGCACCCAAGTCACTACCAAGAATTCACCCATCTCTTCAAACCAGTAAAGTAACGTCGAAATGATGGTTTTAAAGAAAATACTTGTTCAAAACCTTGGTTGGACCCCTACTAGTCATGACAGACATTTCGTCAAACATATTGCAAATGTGTATCTACAGGTGTAATTCACAATTATGAGCATAGGGGTCTCATACTTAGCAGAGAATCACTAAGAACCATTGATGCCTCAACGCATCAACTTCCAATCCATCCATTAGGTCATAGATACATTGGTCATTCAATTATAAGTAAAAGCATGATGAGAGTCACACATGGCTGTTGTCATAAAAGACATACATAACCAGCATAATACCAATAGAAAATACTTATGAAAGTCTAGTCATATAGACCACATATAATCCATCAAAATGCTCATAGAAATACAAGGAGAAATAACCTTTCATTAATGATGCAGAATCCAAACCCGAGATGGACTTCCACGTTCCACCTGGCCATGGAATGGCTAAGACAAATCTCTATTTATTCATTCACCCTTGTGCCATATTCCAAGCATGAATGTGTGATCTCATAGAAAAAATCAATCAAAAATCATCTAGGGATTCTAGAGGCCATCCACGTCAACCCATCAAACAGTGATTCCACCTCACAGTCAGACATCACTAAAACCATCACTAGATCAGTCTCCATCCTAGCCATCCAAGACTCCAGAGTGTTTGTTCCAACCAAGGCTCAAGGACTAGTAACTAAACCCACAGTTGATGCCAAGCTCCAAAGCATTTGTCCAACCAAGGCTCCAAGACTAGTAAATCAACCCACCAAGGGATCTAGAGCATTTGTCCAACCAAGGCTATGGGACTAGTAACTCAACCTAGTTGTTATAGGGCTTCAGAGCGTTTGTTCAACCAAGGCTACGGGAACTAGTAACTCAACCCAAGCTAAGGAAACATGAGAACCAACCAAAAACAAAACAAGGAAATAAACCTACAAACTCCATGGCTATCCAGGAAATGGCAAGGCTAGGAAATCCACTGTCAATCTAGGCAATCCTCCATGCTAATGATAGATCATAACCAAAAATCCACATGCATATGCCATGCATACCAAAACTAATGAAGCAACCATACATGCAACTCGGTACCTCCAAGAAAATCTAATGTAGTTGTTGATCCTGATGCCTCCTTGCACTTTCCTGCTTTTCCTTTTCTTTCTTGCTCCAAGAATCCAAGTATGCCACACCCTCCAAGAGTGCTCCAAGAAAATTCTAAGTGTCCAAGAGTATGAGAGAGAGCTCCAACACTGAACTGGAAAAAGGTTACCAACTGATCCTCAAAATTCTTTTTATGAATGAGGCCTCTATTTTCTTCATTATCCATTATTTTCCTTCATTTTCCTTCTCACATGCAACATGTGACCTTTCACCTCCCTTTTCTCCTAATTTCCATTACTTTCATAAATAAATGTGCCAAAAATGTTATTTTTCCTTTTCAAATCCTTAGCCATTTCCTTTGCCAATTGCCTTAACCATAAACAACCAAATGGACACCCCCTAGGATGCATTTCCCAACATTCATCTTGGAATAAGTGTCCCATTCATCCGTGGTTATTTTTTTTAACTTTTATTACATTGAATTTTCACCAGGGTTGTTACAGAACTCTCCCCCTTATGGGACACTGCCCTCAATGTTCAATCACACATATGCCTCAACAACCTCCTGAAAGAAAACATACTGCTCATGGAGCTTTATATCACAGCTCAATGCAGTATTTACAATGAAATATCTGCTTAAGAAAAAAACATCATGACAAAATGACAACATACTGGATAGTGGAGCTTTATAACACAACTCATTACTGTATTTACAATGATCATCCTCTTGAGTGTCAACTCATATAACATCATAACACCTTGCTAACATAACCACATAATAACATAATAACATGACACCCATATCGCATAGTGAAGCTTTATAACATAGCTCGTTAAGGTATTTACATCCATACATAGGTGTACATATAGAAACATCATCAAAATGTATATACCATAACATATGCCAAATCATATACCAGAGCATATATCAAAACATATACTAAACACCATATCTAAACATATATGAAAACACCATATATCATATATCAAACCATCATAAAGCATATATCGAACCACCATAAAGCATATACCAAACCACCATAAGAAAATACCAAACCACCATAGAGAATATACCACGCCACCATATCAGTTGCTTTTCCTCAATCAGGAAACAAGGAAGGATACATAGCCCGCATCTAATTGGCCATCTCCCATGTAGCTTCAACGGGCTGTTGAAAATGGCAATAAGAAATGCTAAAAATAGCATTTCAGGATACACTCCAACTCTGTTGGAAATAGAAAAAAAATAGAAATTCTAAAATTAGCATTTCTATAGATAGCATTTCACGATAGATTCCAATTTTAATTAGTCCTTGAATTGAAATTGAGAATTAAAATTCGAATTTAGTCTCACTAGTTGTTTGAAAAATAATTAATTAATTCATATTGAATTAATTAGTTGTATAAAATCAAATATGAAATCTATGTGAGGACATGCAATAGTTTCTCCATTGATTGAGGAATTTATCCCTCAATTAAAGAGATAAGGATGAGTTGTAATTAGTTAGCTCAGTTGTCTGAGTTAAGTCCAGTTAGATCAGTTCCAATAGTTTTTGGAACTGATTGTGAGTTCAGTTAGTTAATGCATGCATGCATGTAACTGCTGCACTTCAGATAACTGAATATTCTGTCATAAATAACTCATGCATGTCAGTTCAGTCAGAGACCCAATTAAAATTAAAAACAGGGACATTGTACTATCAGTTGGAGGAATTTTCCTATAAAGGAAACTCATCCATGCAGAAGGAATTATCTCCTTCATGATTGCGCAGTTATTTCAGAGGTTAGTGAGTAGCGTGTGAGGTAATTACATACAGGTGGCACCTTTAGGACCGAGGAGAAACTACGCAAGTAAATAGGAGGCTTGGAGGGCAAAGGAGAAGGTTTGTGAGAAGCCTTTGACTGTCTATGAGCAGCAGTGAGGGATTGTACTGAGAGTTGGATAGCTTATGAGCTAAAGCTTTATGTAATCTGGACATATTTCCACTTGTATGATAATACAGATAGCGGGGTTTTTAGCTGAGGCTTTCCCCAGAGTATTCTTTTGTGTTTCATGTGTATGATTTCTTCTTCTATGTTATATGTGTTCCTATTTGATCTTGCTCAAAATCGACTAAGCTTCCGCAAGTTTGTTTGTAGAAGTAGATCAAGTATTTTGCTTTAGTACATTGCATTATCAGGTGATCTACAGTGGGAATTTCTACATGGTATTGGAGCAAAGATGATCAAAGCAAAGAACAGTATACAAGAAGGGAGAAGTTTGAAGTTTGAGGTTCCTGAATATAGAAATCGAGTTCTTATCACATCTCAATTTTACCAATGGCATTCAATGGTTTAAGACTCGAGTATGCCCTTGATGGCAGCTTGAATTATATAGCCTAGAAGGATTGCATGGAAGTAGTATTAGAGGATAACGGTCTAAAGGACTTCATTGATCAAGAAGTCCCCAAGCCCCCAGTAGCTAATGCTACAGAATTGGCGGAACGGAAGAAATGTGTGGCTAGAGCAAGGAGAATCCTCCTTGAGGGAGTTCAAGACCACATTGTCTCAAGCCTCCATGGGAAGGAGACACCGTTTTTGATGTGGAAAACATTGAAAGATCTATATCAGAACAACAGCGATCAGAGGAAGTTGGTGCTGAAAAACAAGTTTCAGAAAATCAAGTGTGAAAAGGGCGACACGATCTATACATATCTAAACAAGCTCACTACCTACAAGGATGAACTTGGAAGTGTAGGGATCATGACAGTCGATGATGACATGGTGAGTATTGCACTCCTCGGTCTTCCTAAGAGTTGGCATAGCTACCAAGACTCGGTAAATGGAAGAGAGAAACTGCTAGATCGGGAACGACTTTGGTCGGATCAGATGCAAGAGGAGATAAGGAGAAGCAGAGATGATTCTTCATCGAAGGAGGATGAAGAAAATTGTGCCTTAGCGAGTAAGGAAAAGAAAGGGAAGGAGAAGGATTCTCATCCAAAATCAAGTTCTTCCCATAATGGGAAGAAGTTTGACAAATCGAAAGTGCGATGCTTTCATTGTCATGAGGTGGGCCATTTTACTACAAATTGTCCACTGAAGAAATCCAAGATGGGATCCAAGGAAGGATCTGAAGGTGAGGCATTGGCCTCACAGTTCGAGTTGGATTTCACCCTCTTCACATGCATGGTTTTATCCATGGTGGGATGTGGTTGGTTTCTTGACAGTGGAGCTTCTTTCCACATGATCGGAAACAAGAGTTTGTTCAGTACCTTGGAGGAGAAAGATCTCCAAATACTCATAGCGATGCGTAATGATGAAAATTATAGTGTCTCAGGTGTAGGCACAGTTGCTTTTCAGTGGGAGCATGGAGCTCGCATTACCTTGACCGATGTCAAGTATGTACCAGGACTAAGGAAAAATTTTGTGTCGATCGCAATGCTGGAAGAAAGAGGCTATGATGTAGTCTAGAGTAAGGGAAAGGTTTTCCTTCGACACATCACCATGATACAGGTGAATCAGATCGGTTCACGAGTCAAGAACCTATATGCTCTTGAGGTTCAAGATGCATGTAAAGCCTTGAGGAGCAAGGCAACTATTGGAGACCTAGTGGTTGAGAGGGAGAGTACATTATCTCTCAACATGCAGCGCCAGAAGAAGTCTTAGACAATTGTGGAGGAGCCATAAATGGTGAAGCAGCTTTAGGAGGTTGTGGAGCAGCCACAACTAGAGAAGCCGAGAGGAGACCGGGTGGAGGCATCCACTCATGTAGAGACCTCTAGTAGGGGAAATTTCGAGCCAAGTGGGCAAAGGGATCACATGCTTCCATACCTCCAAGTGTGAGGTGGGATGATGTGAAGTGATTGTCCCAAGAAGGCTGCAATAGGGGTATGATCCTTGAGGTACCCAGCCTCTTTGATTAGACCTTACTACGAGAGCCCCGTCGAGGAGTAGCAGGACTGGTTGAGTGGGTAGAGACAGATGCAGATGGAGCGACAGAGAGAGCTACAATACAGGAATCCCAAGACAGTGCAGAGCTAGCAAGTTGCAACAATGCGAGAGGCACAGGAGTGTTGCATCAGTGCAAGATGGCACGGAGAGGTGTGCAACAATGCGAGATGCATGGAGTGTTGAATTAGCTCAAATATTAGAGAGGAAGCACTTGTCAGTGGCAGAGGGAGCTTCAACATCAGAGGGTTCTTCTAGCCCAATAGGGAGATCAGTTGGGAGATCAATTACTTACTTCTCAGTAACTGAGTTGCGTGCAACAGTGGGAAATATGATGCAACATGATGAGAGGAGGTGCAGTGCGGATGCAGTGCTGGGAGACAGGACTAGCAACAGCATGGATACAACAAGAAGAATCGGTGTGATTGATGCAGTCAGAGATCAAATTGATAGAGGCTAGAGGAGTCAGATACTAAAAAGCACAGAGATGTAGAGTTTTCAGTCGACAAAGGCAATAACAGTCAGAGACTTTGATGACAAAGGCATCATTCTGATTCAAGTTGGATATTTTTTTTGTTCCTAGAGTTGTTGGGGCAACAACACTTGAGAGAAGTGTTGCATGCAAAACATTCTAAAGGTTCAGGATCGGGTTCGAGTTGAATGCCTTTCTTGTTGAGAGGAAGTGTTGAAAATGGCAACAAGAAACGCTAAAAATAGAAATACTAAAAATAGCATTGTTATAAATAGTATTTCAAGATATAATCTAACTCTGTTGGAAATAGAAAAAAATAGAAATGCTAAAAATAGCATTGCTATACATAGAATTTCAGGATATATTCCAATTTTAATTAGTCCCTGAATAAAAATTGAGAATTAAAATTCGAATTTAGTCTCACTAGCTATTTGAAAAATAATTAATTAATTAATCTTGAGTTAATTAGTTATAGAAAATCAAACATGAAGTCTATGTGAGGACATGCAATAGTTTCTCCATTGATTGAGGAATTTATCCCTCAGTTAAAGAGATAAGGATGAGTTGTAATTTGAGTTGTAATTAGTTAGCTTAGTTATGTGAGTTAAGTCCAGTTAACTGTTGGAACTGATTGTGAGTTCAGTTAGTTACTGCATGCATGCATGTAACTGCTGCACTTTAGATAACTGAATATTATCTCATAAATAACTCATGCATGTCAGTTCAGTCAGAGACCCAGTTGAGATTAAAGATAGGGACATTGTACTATCAGTTGGAGGAATTTTCCTATAAAGGAAACTCATCCATGCAAAAGGAATTATCTCCTTCATGATTGCACAGTTATTTCAGAGGTTAGTGAGTAGTGTGTGAGGTAATTACCCACAGGTGGCAGCTTGAGGACCTAGGAGAAACTCCGCAAGGAAATAGGAGGCTTGGAGGGCAGAGGAGAAGGTTTGTGAGAAGCCTTTGACTGACTATGAGCAGCAGTAAGGGATTATACTAAGAGCTAGATAGCTTGTGAGCTAAAGCTTTATGTAATTCGGACATATTTCCACTTGTATGATAATATAGATAGCGGGGTTTTTAGCTGAGGCTTTCCCCAGAGTATTCCTCTGTGTTTCATGTGTATGATTTCTTCTTCTCTGTTATATGTGTTCCTATTTTATCTTCCTCAAAATCAATTAAGCTTCCGCAAGGTTTTTTGTAGAAGTAGATCGAGTATTTTGCTTTAGTACATTGCATTATCAGGTGATCTACAGTGGGAATTTCTACATGGGCCCAGAGTGCTTTCATTGCACTTTAACTTGCTCGATTGCTCGGTTCTAGAGCATGAGAACATTTTTTCTGCAATATACACTGAGGCTTCAATTGGAATTCTCCATTCGGTTCCACATGCAATATAGACCAGTCAATCACATGATCAACATCTTTAACATATTTCTTAAGCAATGAAACATGGAAACACATCATGTACTTTCACTGCTAGAGGCAATGCAAGTCGATAGGCTACTGGTCCAATCCTCTCAACACTACTGAAGGGTCCACAAAATCAAGGTGTCATCTTGGCACATGATCCAATCCACAATGAGCTCTTCTTTGGTTTGATGCACAAGAACACCTGTTCCCCAACCTAGAACTCCTTGAACAACCTGTTCCTATCAGCATAGCTCTTTTTCCTATCTTGTGTTGCCTTAAGAATTTTCTTGATCACCTACATTTCTTGTTCCATGTCCACTAACATATCTGGTCCAATCAATACCTTGCTAACTAGATCACTCCAACTAATGGGAGTGTTGCAAATTCGCGCATACAATGCCTCAAAATAACTCATCCTGAGTGACTCCTGATAATCATTGTTGTATGCGAACTCTACCAGTGGAAGATACTCTTCCCACTTCCTCTGTTGATGCATCACATACATCCTCAACATATCCTCCAATATCTTGTTGACCCTCTCTGTCTGTCCATATGTTTGTGGATGGTAAGCTATGCTGAAGGCCAACTATGTGCCCAAACGTGCAAATAACTCCTTCCAGAACTTGAAAGTGAACTTTGCATCTGTGTATGACACAATCTTCTTTGGAACACCGTGTAATCTAACCACATATTTGATGAATACATGTGCCACATCACTAGATGAGAACGTAGACTTCATCGGAATTAAGTGTGCAACCTTTTTTAACTTGTCCACAATGACCATGATGGAATCATGTTGCTTCACTATCTTCGGAAACCCTGTGATAAAATCTATGGAAATGACCTTCCATTTCCATTTTGGAATCGAGATCAGTTGTAGCAGTCCACCTGGATGTTTACACTCTTCTTTCACTTGCTAAAAATCAAAACATCTAGCCACAAACTCTGTTACATCCCTCTTCAAGTTCAGTCAATAGTAAGATATCTTCACTGTTGTCAGTGTCTTTTGGTAATCTAGGTGACCTGAATACGGTTTTGCATGAAACTCCCTCAAGATCACCTTCTTGAGATCGCTGTCATCCGACACATATATCTTGTCTCGAAACCTGACTAACCATCTGCTGCAAGACAATAGTCCAAGTCCTATGCACCTGTACCTGTACATGTACCTGTACCTATACCATCACCTATACTTGTACTCTGCTGCAACTTGTGCACAATCTCCATATATCTGACATCCTGTTGTCCTGCCCACAAGATCTTGTCCTGTAAATTTGTCCCATAAGAGCTCATAGCTACTAAGTGATTCACCTGTACCTACCTACTAAGAGCATTTGCCACTATGTTCTCCTTGCCTTTGATGTATCTGATCTGAAAGTCGAACTTGTTAATCGTGGCCATCCACAAGCCTACCTACCATTCAGATTCGGCTGGTCAAACAAATACCTCAACACAATGTGACCACTCATCAATGTGAACCTCATGCCCAAAAGGTAGTGTCTCCATATGTTCAGTGCATGTATAATTGCCGCCAACTCAAGATCATGCATGGGATAAATATGCTTGTGCTCATTTAGTTTCCGCCACTCATAGCATATTACCTGTCCATCCTACATAAGGACTCCACCAAGTCTTCTATTGCACACATATGTGCACACAACAAACTCTTTGTTTGGGTCTGCAATCTTCAACACTAGTGCATGTGTTAACAACTGCTTGAGTTGCTCAAAACTAGTCTCACATTCCTCTGTCCATTCAAACTTCTTACCTTTTTTTTGCAATAGGATATGAAATATACAAGAATTTCTTGATGAACTTCCTATAGTAACCTTCCAAACCCATGAAGGATATCACCTCATCCACATTCTTAGGAGTTACCCACTCCATGATGGCTCTTACCTTTTCTAGATCTACTTCAATGCCTTCCTTAGATATGACATGCCCCAAGTAATGTACCTACGTCTGAAAGAAACCGCATTTGCTAAGCTTAGCATACAATTGATGCTCTCTGAACAATTTCAACATTGTTGTTAGATGCTCGACATGGTCTTTTCCATTTTTAGAATACACTAGTATATCATCAATAAATGCAATAACAAAATTATCTAAATATGGACGCAATACATTATTCATCAAGAAAATGAATGTAGTTGGAACATTAGTTAAGCCAAATGGAACTACAAAAAACTCATAATACCCATACCTAGTCCTGAATGCAGTACTGTAAATTTCTTCTTTCTTGATGTGTACCCGATGGTATCTGAATCTCATATCAATCTTTGAGAACATTGTTTCCCCCTTCAGTTGATCAAAAATGTCATCAATCATTGGCAAAGGATACTTGTTCTTGATAGTCGCTTTCTTCAATTTCCTATAATCAGTGTATAATCTGAGAGTACCATATTTCTTCCTCACAAACAAGACCAATGTGCCCCATGGTGATACACTTAGCCTAATGTATCCTTATCCAACATTTCCTTCAGTTGTAGCTTCAGATATATTAATTCAGGTGTGCTCATCCTATAAGGTGATTTTGATACTAGAGTTTCCCCTGGTACTATCTCAATAGAAAATTCTACCTCCCTGTGAGGTGGAAACTCTGTAATGTCCTCAAGGAATACATCCTGAAACTGATGCAACACTGGATATCTATTCAACAAATTTGCATCCTCAACCTCCTTACCCTTATCACTAGAAATGTGTACTGCAAATATCTTGCACCCTTTCCTACGTCTATGCTTTTCTTGTATATTTTTCACCATCCTAACTGATGTGGCTTTCTTCTTACTTTGCAAGACTCTTGGTTTTCCATTGTCATCAACACACTCAATAGCTTTGTTATAGCAGTCTACCTTGGTTCTATGAAGATTCAACTAATCCATGCCCAACAACATATTATATGATCCCAATGGTAATACATTTAAATGTGTTTTTGTAGGCATACCATTCAAATCAAATGCACAATCTCTTACCCAATGATGAACTCACTTCTTTGTACCTGTAGCCAATTTCACTAACCAAGATTCTTCATGCAATTCCTTATTCAAACCACACTTATCCAGTAAGTGAGGACTAACATAGCTATAATTAGATCCAGGGTCAATCAAAATAGAAATAACTTGATCACAAATCTTCTCGTCCATATCAATGATAGATGCTTGATGTTCTGCCTGTCAGTTGTTCATTACTGCATATATATGTAGAATACTCTGACTGACATCCCCAACAGTCTATGCCTCCTGTGAACTTTATATATTAGGTATACCACCCTGATATTGTGGACAATCTCTCCTATGATGATCCTCTCCACAAGTCCAACATAACAAAGGGTCCCTACTCTACTCCTCAGGCCGATGTCGCTTCCCTTTCTCTGATGCATTGAACTGCTTAGGTGGTGCAACATTTTCCTTGTTACTTGTGTCTTTTGGTCTTTCTCACTTCTTCTCCCATTTTCCTTTGTTCTTTGCATTATTTCTCCATTATGGCTTAGTCTCAGTTCTGTGCTTTGATTGTTCATAGAAATGCTTTAACTTTCGAATGACCTCCTCCAAAGATCTAGGCTCATCGAACTCAATCTTGTCTTTAAATGCAACTGGTAACTCGCTAATGAACCTTTGAATCTTGGCCTTCTCCTCTATGAGATAAGGCACATATCTTAGTAACTCCATGAACTTACCAGTGTACTCATCATTTGTCATGGAACCCATATTTAGTTCATAAAATTCTCTTTCCTTGTCATCAAAGTACCTTTCTGACAAGTACTTCCTCTTAAAAAGCCACTCAAACTCACTCCAAGACAAATATTCCTCATGAATACACTTGAAATTCTTCACATATTCCCACCAAATGTCAGCTTTACCTTTGAGACTGAAGGTAGCTACTCTAGTTTTCATGTTCTCTGAATAATCATGCAACCTGAAAACTTCCTCATGCTAGGCAACCATGCCTCTACAACTTGTGGTTTCCTCATTTCCCCATCAAAAGTAGGTGGCTTTTATTTATTAAATTCATCCGAAAAGTATCCCCTATCACTCCTCCTATAAGGATGATACCAATGATGATCATAGTGCCTATCTGAATCAGAACTAGAATCATACATGTGTTTGTCCCTTCTCCTATCCGGAGTACCCAACAATCTTCCATCTCTGACTGTATCATCTCTATTTGATCGATGACCACCATGTGATATACTATTGTATGCCCCATTAGTTTTATCTTCCTGCTCATGACTGATTTGTAGTGGTCCCTATCACTGCAAATCCGACAAGCTCTAAAGTATTACTGCATTTTTCTCTACTAGCTTTTCCTGACCTTGTATAACTCTATCATTATTTGCCTGGAAACTCCTTATTTCTTCCTTTAAGCTTCTCAGTGTAACTACTAAATTAGAGGAGTTCCCAACACCATACTGTTCTTTTGATTCATAGAGAGAGTCTTTGTAGTCAACCACCTTGCTAGCCATTTGATGTTTGTTTCTACAAGGTATATCATGTCAGCTAAACCAAATCACAATAAACCAACATAACAATATATAAAAATATCACATAAGCATATAACCATGCAACTGCCATTCTAGCTAGGGTTCACTCATCAATGCATGCCCTTAACACAACACACACTACAACCTCATGCATGACAACATCCACTACATCATGGTACACTTGACCACATGCAAACATGAAAATACATAACCATTACATAACCATACATACTATGACCTTATGCATGACGACATAAACTATACCATTGTATGTGGACCATGCACAACCACAATGTAGACAATACACTAGCTTACATGTTGATATCCCTCAAGCACGAGTATGGGCAATTCCCACACATAACGCATATAATCAAGCATAAATGAACAACACTCATATGTAGCTTCACATAACCTAATACACAAGAATGATACATACGAGAAAACATACAAGAATGTAAACAAGCAACCACATGTAAGAGACATAAATCGACATGTAACTAGTCATACATAAATCGACATGTAACTAGTCATACACTCATAGCGATGCATTCCACAATAACACCTCAAATCTCACATGATGACATTACTGCATTCATGAACAACATCGTGAAAACACCACAAGCACATGGAATGCAAGGGTGAGAGACACACATGCAATTGACATGCATACATGGCCAACACACACATAGCCCATCCAGTCCAAGGGGTGAACCATGCTCTGATACCACTCTGTAACACCCTCCTCCCACATCTACCCAAACAACTGGCTAGCTGGGGTAAACATGCGACGAGAGGCCACTATGATATGATTCGACCTCCTAAGTCACATTAAGGAAGTGGAACCAACGGAAACATACCATATAGACATCCAACATCATCAATAGAACCCTCAGAGGACAAGTCAGTCACTTAGACAACATGTCACTAAGTCCAATGTTGTTTTAGGTCTCTTGGGCCATAGTTTCTCTCATGCTATGGGCAAGGGAGCGACCAGCAACCTAAAATCACTTCCAGAGGCTTCCCTGCTAGTGACTATGGACCAGAATTGCTAGTGTTGTGCTAGTGACCCTAGGATTTAACCAACTTTTCAGGCTCAGCGCCCAGGTCACTGCCTAGAATTGACCCATCTCTTCAAATCAGTAAAGTAACACTGAAATGACGTTTTTAAAGAAAAATACTTGTTCAAGACCTTGGCTGGACCCCTGCTAGTCATGACAAACATTTCGTCAAATATATTGCAAATGTGTAATCTACAGGTGTAATTCACAGTTATGAGCATAGGGGTCTCATACTTAGATGAGAATCACTAAGAACCATTGATGCCTCAATGCATCAACTTCCATTCCATCCATTAGGTCATAGATACATTGATCATTCAATTATAAGTAAAAACATGATGAGAGCCACACATGGCTGTTGTCATAAAAAACATACATAACCAGCATAATAGCAAGAGAAAATACTCATGAAAGTACAGTCATATAGACCACATATAATCCATCAGAATGCTCATAAAATACAAGGAGAAATAACTTTTCATTAATGATGCAGAATCCAAACCCGAGATGGGACTTCCACGTTCCACCCGACCATAGAATGGCTCAGTCAAATCTCTCTTTAGTCATTCACCCACATGCCATATTCCAAGCACGAATGTGTGATCTCATAGAACACATCAATCAAAACTCATCTAGGGCTTCCAGAGGCCATCCACCTCAACCCATCAAACAATAATTCGACCTCACAATCGGACATCACAAAAACCATCACCAGATCGGTCTCCATCCTAGCCATCTAGGGCTCCAGAGTGTTTGTTCCAACCAAATCTCAAGGACTAGTAACTAAACCCATAGCGGCCTCTAGAGCATTTGTCCAACCAAGGCTCTAGGACTAGTAAATCAACCCACCAAGGGCTCCAGAGTGTTTGTCCAATGAAGGCTATGGGACTAGTAACTCAACCCAACTATTACAGGGCTCTACAACATTTGTCCAACCAAGGCTATGGAAATTGGTAACTCAACCCAAGCTAAAGAAACATGAGAACCAACCAAAAACAAAACAAGGAAATAAACCTACAAACTCCATGGTTATTCAAAAAATGGCAAGGCTAGGAAATCCACTGTCAATCCAGGAAATCCTCCACGCCAATGGCATATCATAACCAAAAATCCACATGCATATGCCATGCATGCCAAAACTAGTGAAGAAACCATACATGAAACCCGGTACCTGCAAGAAAATATGATGTAACTACTAATCTTGATGTCTCCTTGCGCTTTCCTATTTTTTCTTTGCTTCCTTGCTCCAAGAATCCAAGTATGCCACACCCTCCAAGAGTGCTTCAATAAAACTCTAAGTGTCCAAGAGTATGAGAGAAAGAATAATGAGAGAGAGCTCCAACATTGAACTGACAAAAGATTACCAACTAATCCTTAAAAGCCTTTTTATAAATGAGGCCTCTATTTTCTTCATTTTCCATTATTTTCCTTCATTTTCCTCCTCACATGCAACCCGTGGCCTTTCACCTCCCTTTTCTCCTAATTTCCATTATTTTCATAAATAAATGTGTCAAAATTGTCATGTTGCCTTTCTAAAGCCTTAGCCATTGCATTTGCCAATTTCCTTAGCCATAAAAAACCAAATGGACACCCCCCTAGGATGTGTTGCCCAACATTCAACTTGGAATAAGTGTCATATTTATCCATGGTTATTGTTTTTAACTTTTATTACATGGAATTTTCACCAGGGCTGTTACATAGACTTACAATAGAAATTGACTCAATTATCACTCAAACATGTATGTTGATCTATGTTTTAGCTAGGCTTACAATGCATCAAAACTTTTACAATTTTGCATTTTCTTTTTCTCTTCTTCCAAATTATATATCCTTGAAATTTCTTCATTCTCTGTTGCACGTTCTTGTTATAGGCTCCATATTTTTTTACTTCTTGTTGTTGCAATGTTTCTTTGACTTGTATTGATTTTGTGCTGAAAAACAATTTGATCATGTCTTCTACAACTTCCTCTTTGTTGGCTACTCGAATTTTTTATTGATTAAATAGTCGAGTACCACATTAATTTGTCAATCCGGGAAAGTCCTTTTGTTTCAAAGGTGACCTCGTACTATATGTACTTTAATTCCAAAAGCATTAAAAGATGTAGTACAAGCAAATCTATTTACTATCAAACTCTTACTCTGCGTTACAACAGTCGTAAACTATTGCAAAAATGAAATGAAATTGAGTGAAGGTAACAAATTTGCAGAAAAATGATGGCTGTTTGTAATAGAGGACCAGGACCCTCTCCTTAGAATAAGGATGTTTAGCACCTGCCTCTATGACCAGTCGCCAATACACACCGAAAATCCTATTCACAGGTGACACACTTCTCATAGCGCCAATCGATTAAAGGAACAATGTATCAGCAAAAAGGAAATATCAGAAGCAAGGCTAAACATGTACAGAAATAACACACACACTTAACAAGAAAGGAATGGGTGAATCTTGTGAAGAAGGTGGGCCCTGTCCCTCTCACAATATTCTCTTGCACACAAATACTAAGTTAGAATTCTCAGAACAATGCTTTATTCATCTGCCAAGAGTTCAATTACAACAGAGGTCCCGACCTTCTGCACCACAATATTCCTGTATCACACGCTAGCTTTCAACTGTAGATGTCTCCTCTTTATAGAGGAGACATATATTACAATAGATTGTCATTCAGTTTAATTCTTCTGTACAAAAATAGGAAATTAATTCCTGTTACAGCATACTGTTACAACAATGTATATCTTTGTCGTCCTTTGTTAATTGGATCCTTCCGTTGTTGCAAAACTGGTAGTCTTCGTCTATCTCCTCGGGGTGCTTGTGCTATCCTTGGTTATTCTGTTGTTGTTGTTGATTTGGTAAATCTTAACCATTCTTTAAAGCGCTTCATGTTGTTCCTGGTGTTCCCGCATCTGTGACTAAATTGGCTGATTGTGCTTTATCATCATCGGCCAAGTATAGTCTTGCCGGTTCAGACAGTTACTGTTTCATCTTTTGCAAATTAAGACTTTTCCTGCTTTAGTCAGTTGCTGCTTCTGGTGTTGCAGCAACTGTGAATTATGATTCTGTGGACTTTGAACAGTTCCAATCAATTGTCAGCGACTTAGCCAATTTCCAAAGATTAATTGTAAAGATAACATGAATATGTGTTGAATAATTATCATATAGAAAATGAGGAGAGTTACTTCATACCTTGGGATGATGAGGTCAAAAATGATATCAAGGGTTTCTATTTATAGGCTAAAAAGGGTAATATCATAACAAAATGTAAGGTCAAAAGTAGACAATACAGAGTCCTAACATCCCCCCAACTGAAAGGGTTGCATGTCCTCATGCAACATTTACTCTGAATCTGAGTCGGAGTACTGGGATGAACAGTGTAAGTTGCTGATACAGTAGCTCGAGAAGGCTTTATCCGACCTGCTTTTGAATCCCTGAACATTCTGTATTTTCTTCCATACTGCTACCTCCTCCTTTTTGGTCAGTTTATAATGAGCCTTATACTGCTGACCAGGTAACCATAAGAGAGGGAAATGAAAATGGTAGTCGATCCACTTCTCAGCATAGTTTTCCATACATTTAACATAATATGGTATGTGTGAAATCGCTACCTGGAGATTGAGGGGATTGTAGGGATGGTATTCCTGTCTTTCTCTGGGACAATGTTCCCAGAATAACTTGTTTGCTTCAACGGCCAGTGCCCCTTTTGTTTTTACATAATGCTGACAGTCCTGCAAGACCGCTGCCTGTAGCTTCTTTATATGGTCAGCCAATTTCGGATTACTTACATAATTCTGATGCTGTGCAATGAAGGTAGCTGGATTGTGTGGTTCATTTCAAATCCAAAGGAGGCAGTTGTGCTCATTATGTTCTGCTGACATATAGGCATTTTTCCAAGTTAATTGATTAGCTAGAAAAGAGATGAAGGCTCTTATTTGAATATCACCAACAATAGGAAGTATATTCATCGCTCTATCTTCAGGCATAGCCTCATTATGAGGATAGAGTTCACAAAGCAAATTTTGATCATTATGTGGTGCTTTGAATGTTTCAATAAACTGGTCAGGTGTATTAACTTGGTATGGTCTTCCATCTCTAATTGCTTTTATTTGCAAGAATGCCAACCGTTCTCTCAAAAATACTGCATAGTTGAAAGAGGGTTTTCTTGTAGCCAATATCCTCTGAACTAGATCGAAGGCACGGGATAGCCTAGCTTTTACCTCCTTATTTTCTTTATGTTGGGCTCTAGACTGTTCCAGTGCATCCCAATTTCTGTATGCATAGCTGAACCAGATTGACTTCTGTTGTTGGAATGCCTTCCCTTGTGAAAGCTCATATTCTATTCTCCATGTGTCCTTTAGTTGTTGAAAACTAGAGGTCTCCGTGTAAGCATTACTGACACAGGGAGTTTCAGTCTGTGCATAGGCATCCTTGACACGATGGAGTCCAGTGAGTTCAGTCTGTGCATAAGCGTCACTAACACAGTGAAGTTCAGTGACTTCAGTCTGTGCATAAGCATTACTAAAGGATCTTTGCTCTGCAGTAGTTTGGGTGGCCCGCGGTGGTTCTATGTCTTCCTCCATAACTCTTGGAAAACCTGTTGATTCTTGTGTGACAACAGACTGTTCTTTCTTCTGTTGCCCTTCCTGCTGGTTCTTATGTGACAGCAGGTTGTTCTGTTTTGACTACAACAGCAGGTTGCTCTGTTTTGATTTCAGTAGCAGGGGGTTGTGGATTAGCTTCAGTCATTGGGACCTGGACTATCTTATATCCTGCTTGAGTGTACAGTTCACCACACTCACTGCACATGTACTCATTGTATTGACTCTTTTCTGTTACAGATGCTACCCATGCTAAGAAGTGTAGATTATATTCATTATGGTAGGCTTTCTTAACCATTATTATCTCCTGCTGATAATCCTTAATTTGAGATTTTAAAAACTTAATTTCTTCCTACAGGGAGGCTATAGTAGGCGGGGCTTGCATATCTGCAGGCTCTAATGGAGGAAGGGATTGTTGTTCCACGTCCGTTTGGTCATTTGCATCCCCAACAGGTGGTTCTTGTGTGTCACCTGTTGGATCAGTGGTTGGTTCTTGTGTAGCAGCCACTTGCCCAATATCACCTTGGGTGTCTATTTAGATTTTTCGGCAGGTGGTTCTTGTGCATCAGCTTCCTCAGAAAATGTTGTCACAAAGTTGTCAACGCTCTGCATCTCAGCCCCAGAGGGTGAGGAAAGGGACTGTTCTGGAATGGTTGGAATGCGGGGTGTTAGGGTAATAGGTGGAGAACTAGGGATCACAGGGCTGGTAAGTTTAACTGCTGCAGTTGACCGTTTTCTCTGCCTCTTTAAGGAGGCAGGAAAATCAATAATTTTTCTTTTTCGGTCACTTTCCTTTAGGCTGGGGGGGACTATCAAGAATAGCAACTGCTTTGATCAAAGCCCTGGTTCTTCTCCTTTTTGGTGGAGTTTCAATTTTCTGTTGCTTTTTCCTTTTAAGAGAAATGATGGGGGTATTATCATCAGAGTCATCAGTGGAAATATGAAGCATGGGGGTAGATGGTTGAGCTTCATTGGGGGATGGGGTCCTCTGCAGGGGTGTTTCTGCTGCTAATTGCTGAGGAATTTCTTGGGGTATTTGCTCTGGCTGTTGGGGAACTTCCTGGGGTATTTGTTCTGGCTGTTGGGGAGCTTCCTGGGGTATTTGTTCTCGCTGTTGGGGAACTTCCTCCTCCTGCTGAGGATCTTCTTCTATTTAATGGGGAGGATTAATGACAGGGGGTGGCTGGATTAGAGCAAAGCCTCTATTTATTAAGAGTTGGGCTAACTGGTGGTGTTTGAGGGAAAGGGCTGGATGCTTCGCTTTTTCAGCATAATATGACATGTTTTTCAGACAACCCAATAGATAATAGGGCATTTTTATCAACTGTCAATGCCTCAAATGATTTAACAAAATGAAGTCGTGTTGGTAAATTACCTGGTAACGACCTTCGCAAGTTAAATATTGCTTGACAAACTCCGCGACCTTTGGCCATGGTGGAGGCAGTGACTGAAGAGCGACCCCTCTACCTTTGGCTTCTACGTGTTCGCCTGGTAGAAAGAAGCCTTGCTGCGCATTCAAAATCACATGTTTCCTGCTGAACCAGCGTATACCGTTGGTTGGTAGCCCGGAGACTTGGGCTACATCTTCCTCTGTTACCGGAATACGTACTCCCTGGACTGTAGAAAATCCTTCTCTTAAATTGCATGCGAACTCCAACACCTGCTGTGTGTTGAAATCTGGGAGTCTTCTAAAGTAGTCTACCCACCCTGCTTGCAGGAAAATTTGATAAACCTCGGGGTAGAGTTCCAGTAGCGTTGTTGTGCCAGGTTCATATGTGATCAGATTTCCCCCCATAACTGCTAATCCGGCGAAAAATACATGATACAGAGCCTAGTTTCTGAGTTTGAAACAGAGCAAACCATTACAAATGAGGATATGCCACGGCAAGGTGAGTTTTATATATTACCGCGAGGAGTAAGGGTGGCGGTGATTAACGTGTTATGGAATAATTGTGATATTTTGGTAATCCCCCCAAATCTATGGCTGAATGATTTGATTGGCAGTATAATGATTTCGGCAGTTGTATCACATCTCCGCATTAACTATAAATTAATATTCACACTTAAACATGCGTACCTTTACTTTTACCTTTAGTCGCACGCAAAAAGTCTTATCTTGTCTTTTTCTGGCTTAATCATAATTTGAACGGGTTTTTAATCGTGAAAACACAAGCGATCTGACGGGAAGTAGCAGTGATGACATGTACTTATTAGAGTGCTTGGCTGGTCCCTTCAATGTAGCGAAATATGTTCCATCAGGATGATAATTCAAGTGCTGGGATTGGTATTGCAGTGTTGAAAATTGATATTTTGGGGAACATAAGCTCGTGCGATAGTGGTGTTGCGGCAACAGAGAAATGATATCGTATTGACGGAAAGTGGTGTTGCAGCAACGGGGAATGACGGAAAGTGGTGTTGCAGCAACGGGGAAAGACGGAAAGTGGTGTTGCGGCAACGGAGAAATGACATTGCATTAACAGAAAATGGTGTTGCAGCAACAGGAAATGGTGTTGCAGCAACAGAAAATGGTGTTGCAGCAACGGGGAATGATGTTCCAGCAATAGGAAATGATGTAAAACTTGACTTATGGTCCGAAGAACGTTCCCAAGCTGCAAAGTGATTCTTTTAGAATTTTTATTCTCAGCCTTTCTCTGAAAGTAAGATCTGCAAAACAATTAATTGTAACATAGAAACCCTTGGCAGGGGTTATTAGTTAAGAAATCTAATCTAAAAATAAATAAATGAACAGAAATTTAAGTGCTTTGAGGGGCAGCAAATTCCCCCAAAAAAACATAGTGTAGTTCTGCCATGCGGGTAGCTTTGAAATCCTCTTTAGAAACAGGTCGTTGATACGGACAGAGTCGGTATCCATTCACTAATAACGGTGTTCTATTATCATCAATCGTTAAGAGTCTGACTGTTCCGTTTGGAAAAACAGCATCTATCTCATAAGGTCCTAGCCACCTTGTTCTCAATTTACCTTGGAAATTCTCGAAATGGGAGTCATACAGTAAAGCCCAGTTACCTTTCTGGAACTGCTTCTGCTTAATAGTTTTGTCATGCCATATGGTTCTTTGTTGCTGAATCATGGTTGTTTGGTGGATGGCATCCAATCTTTTCTCGTCTAGCTCCTGAAGCTACTGCAACTTGGTTGTCTGTGCATCAGTCAAATCAAGGTTAACAGCTAAAGTAGTCCTTAAAGTTTTGATTTCAAACTCCAAAGGGAAAACAACATTTTTACCAAAAACTAACTCATAGGGTGAAAAGCTCGTGGTGTTCCTCCAAGTGGTTCTATAAGCCCATAGTGCTTCAGGCAACTTTTGAAACCAGTCCCTCCTGTTTTCCTTTATTTTTTTTGTCAGAATAGCTTCTATGACTTTGTTGGTGCTTTCCACCAGCCCATTTCACTGGGGGTGATAATGTGTGGTCATTCTATGCTTAATATGGTATTTCTGCAATGTGTCTTTGAAGCCATGAGAATTAAAAGGAGGTCCTCCATCAGTGACTAGTTCCCTAGGCAATCCAAACCTAACGAAGATTTCTTCAAATAAAAATGTTAATATTGATTCTTCATTAGCTTTGATAAGTGCCTTGGCCTCTACCCACTTAGTCATGTAATCCGTGCATACTAGTATGTAAACTCTTTGATTGGATGGAGGATTAATGGGACCTATAAAATCTAGTGCCCATCTTTCAAATGGTTCAAGAATTACCTGGGGATTGAGTGGCATTTCATCCCTATGATTAAGCTGGCCCATTCTTTGGTAGCTATCACAGGCCCTTACATATTTCTTTGCATCTTTGAAGATTGAGGGAATCCCATCCTGAGAACCTTGTGTGTTGTTCTTTTGTCTGTGAAATGTCCTCCATAAGGGCCATTGTGGCAAGCTTTCAGTACATCATAGATTTGATCTTCACCAATGCATCTCCGGATCTCCTGATCGAGTCCTGTGTGAAACAGACAACCGCTTATCTAGCTGTACCGAGCGCTCTGCTGAATAATTTTCCTTTTTTCTCTATGTGATAGGTGTGATGGTAATTTTCCTGCAACTAAGTAGTTAGCAATGTCTGCATACCAAGGTGAGTGAGCAGATATTGCAAATAAATACTCATCGGGAAAAGAATCATCTACTGGAATATTTTCATTAGTTTTTAATCGTGAAAGAAAGTCAGCAACTACATTTTCTTTTCCTGGTCGATCTACAATTGTGATATAAAATTCTTGTAATAACAGTAACCATCTAGTGACTCGAGCATTTGTAACTGATTTGTTCATTAAGTAATTAATGGCCAAGTGGTCGGTATGCACAAAAGTAGTATAACCAGTAATGTAATGCCGAAATTTATTGATAGCATAAATAACTGCTAGAAATTCTTTCTTAGTAACTGTATAATTAAGTTCTGCGGGAGTCATGTTTTTACTAATAAAATAAATGGCATAGGGAAGAATGTTTTGTTCCTGTCCCAGGACAGCTCCAATGGCAGTGTCTGAGGCGTCAGAGGATATGTGAAAGGGGAGTGCCCAATATGGTCCTCTCAAAATGGGAGTTGTGGACAACTGATGTTTAAGCTGATCAAATGCTTTTTCACAATCATCAGTCCACTTAAATTCAACATTTTTCGTTAGTAACACAAACAGAGGAGAAGCTATCTTAGAAAAGTCTTTGATAAATCTTCTATAGTACCCGACATGTCCTAAGAAACTTCTCACTTCAATTTGGGTTTTGGGGATAGGGAGGGTCAAAATTACCTGTATTTTAGCGGGATCGACTTGAATTCCTAAAAATGAAACGAAGTGGCCCAATACAATGCCTTTATTCATCATCATATGGCATTTCTCAGTACTTAAGGCAAGATGTGCTTCTATACACCGCTTAAGTACTTTTTCAAGATTCTGTAGGGCATATTCAAAGGTTGTGCCATAAAGAGTAAAGTCGTCCATAAAAATTTCTAACGAATCATTTATCATATCAGAAAAGATCCCTATCATCGCTCTTTGAAATGTTGCTGGGGCATTACATAGCCCAAATGGTAGAACCCTATAAGCAAAGGTCCCCCAAGGACTAGTAAAAGTGGTTTTATCCTGATCCTGGGGTGCAATCTTTATTTGATTATATCCGCTAAATCCATCCAAAAAGGAAAAGAATTTCTTACCAGCTAAGTTATCTAATACTTAATCAATGAATGGTAAAGGGAAATGGTCCTTCTGGGTGGCCTTATTTAGGGCTCTATAGTCCACACATACTCGCCATTTCCCATTTTTCTTGGGTACTATTACTAG
>APFE030826830.1:0-75205 GCA_000404065.3 Pinus taeda | reverse complement strand
AACTCACATGCGACCAAAACGAGATTAGAGAATCCGCCTTTTTAACTTCCCATTCTTAAAATCTACAATCCCTTAAAAATCAGCGACCGCATATCAACGTGAGTTACCCTATTGAATGAGTCTGGCTCATACATATTCAGTGGTGGGTTTCCATGTGAACGACAAGAATTTAGGTTCAAGCTCCACAAAATTCGTTCCGTGCGCTTCTTGACATTTTTGAAATCGTCAGTCATCGGTCGGATCTTGTTTCAAAGAAAAAGACATCCCGACTACTCTTCCTACCGTTCCAATAAAACAGAGAGCGAGGGAGCATGTTTCTATGTTCATGGCCACACGAAGATTCTCTGATCCAAATTTTTAACACCGCGCGTATTCATTGACTTCCACCATAATCAGATTTGCATGGAAATTGCAGTACATAGCCACACAAAGATTCTCTCGTCCTATTTTTCTACACCACGCGTTATCATTGACTTTTGTAACGCTTTTCCTGGTCTGTCTCACCTTTTGCTTTCCAAAAATGTTCTTTTCATATAAATTTTTATTATAATAGGAGACCAGCACAAATTGGTTGATATATTCTAAAGGTTTATATTAGTCAATCAACCACATTTACACATTAATGTGATTGATGCAAATAATATTAGCAATTGATTCTAAAAATGTAAAAGTACACCGAAGGAAATGAAGATTTGGAAAGATAATTTAAAAAATTATTAATTAAAAAAATATTTTTAATAAAGTAAATATTAGGTGAATACCAATTTTAGTCAAGGTCTTGGAGCTAGCTAATCATTTCCCAAGCCACAAAATGGGTCCTAGTGCGAGATTCCATTGATCTAATCCACATTATTTCACGAATGAGTCTAATGTTCTTGCTACAAAGAGAGCACAAAATTTGCTGGCTTATAATAGGTGAATAGCTAAATGACTACAAAGTTTATACAATTCCTTATTTAATTTTTTGAGTGTTGAGGAAATTGTTGGTTTTTATGTTGCCATGCAGAGCAAAGGAAATTGTGAATGACAAAATGGATGAGTTCTAGGAGACCACAAAGATGTGTCGTTATATTGACAATTATGAAATTGTTTCGAGTCCAAACTTGGAAGAGAACATCAATTTGTCCACCTTTCAAATCTGCTAATGCTAGTTTTTTCTTTCAATCTTGTCCACACTGACAAATGACACTTCATCTAACCAACAATATCAATTTAAAAATTGTTTGACTTAGTCACAATGACTGGCATATACTCTATTCTTATATAATGTATTATCAACTTTGTCCATTAAGAATAATGTATTATCAACTTTGTCCATTATTTTCACTGTCCAACAAAATAAAATAAACATTTCAAATTGAAGTAATAGGAGCGTAAATTTATTGAGGAAAAAACATGACAGAATTTCTTACAAATTTCCTACAAATTCAAGAAAATGGGCAACTTTCTCAAAACAAAAACTTAGAGAAAAAAATATATTGCAGTTTAATTATATTTCCTAACAAACCTCAGAGTGATATCAAACCCCAAAATGTTATCATGTTGTTTGAAGCCTAAAAGTTCAACATAGATGAAAACCCTCTTTTGATAATCTTAATATTTAAGCCTACTGCATCAAAAGAAAAGCCAATCAAATCTCTCAGATGACTACAGTTTAGTCTTATATACTAGATATTACTCATGGATATTTACGAGTTCATAATTTTGAAAAGTGCCTGCAATATATTATAAAATATTCTAGATGATAAAAATTATATATGACTATTTAAAAATTCCAACCTTTACGTTTAAAAACATTTTACTGATGAATATAAATTCTTTGAAAATGACCATTAATAGAAAAATCAGACGAGCTCGACACTTACCAAAGTGCCTGACAGAGCTGATTTGTTGAAATGTTAATTTTCACTACAGCGTTATTTATTTTGGAAAACCCCCTGTTCTCCCCGCACCGCCTTTCACGCAACGACGGTATTCCTCTGAGGGCAGCGATCACATTCACCGGATGACACATGTCTAAGTGGTTTTGTCAAAACAGTTTGGAACATAAAGATTGGTAAGTAGAGCCGTGCAATATGGACTGACAGTCGTCTGATTAGATCAACGGTTGATCTTTAGGCCTGCACCATGGACGTGACGTGAAGTGAAACTCTGTTTGACAGCTGGTTTTATTATTAAAGCATTTAATGAAAAATTTATTGTGGTCGTAAATGTAGGTAAAGCTTTTAATTTTATTATTTTTTTTAAATTCAGAGTGTAGTTTTGTTTTTTACGCCACAAGTAAAAACAAATTGCTATGTTCTATTTTTGTTGTTCGTTGAATATATAATGTGAAAAACGTAGCAGCGTGAATGCTTTTTTTTTGTTGAGAGAATGTAATACGTAGCAGCGCATATGTATGTAAATTTGTACACACAATAGTGTAAACTTGGAAGCAGAGATAAAAGTTTTTTTTTAATGCACAGCAGTGCAAAAATTACAGTGTAGCAATTTTTTTTGGTCTGAGTATTCACAGAGCAGAACCTTTGTTTTTTGATTTGCGGCTTTTGTGAACTCAGAAAGTGTTTTCAGTTTTATTTGGAGAAATCCCTCTGTTAGAGGAAGAAGAAGTTTGTAACCACAGTCTTATTAATGAATACAAAGTTTTGTTCATGTGTGTGTGAAAAACTCTGTTTCCTGTGTTATAAAACAGAGCATTATTTTCTGTAACTCTGTTTCCTGTGTTATAAAACAGAGCATTATTCTCTGTTCTTTTGTTTTGGAATCATCAGAAATTCCCAACATGATTTGCCTATGATCTCCCTAAGGAAGTCATGAAACCTACAACTATTTTACTGCTGAATATAAATTCTTTGAAAATGACCATTAATAGAAAAATCAGACGAACTCAACGCTGACCAAAGTGCCTGACAGAGCTCTGATTGGCCCATGATCTCCCGAGGGAAGTCATGAAACCTGCACCTAAGGTTGCCAACATCAGAAAGAGCTTCGAACATGTATCACAGTAGCTGTCGACCGCCAAAAAATAATTGGCCCTGTCCCATCCATGTGAGAGTACTAATAGGTTGATGACTAGAGCCATGGATCCGTGGATATGCTTGTTGTGATCAGATAATTTAGTTTGCAAAAGTAGGGAATTTTCGACAAGCGAGCCAACAAATTCTGCCAGCACAGCCTACATTAGACGGTAAGCTAGGCAGCCATGGAAGCAGAGTAGGAAAAGAGCCAGGAGAAAGTCGTTGGGGTTGAGCGTAAGGCGACTAGGGAGTATTAGCGGGTCTGAGCAATGGCCACCTTTTATTCATTCTCGTCCACATTTTAGTCATGCTCATGAGGATTGACTGGTGTTGGATTTCTAGATGGTGCCAAACATTTGTGTTCGATTCTTATATGATCTTAACACTACTCAGCATGAGGAATGACAAGTGTCGCAGGTTGGATTGCCAGATGGTGCCAAAAGTTGTGGGTTTGATGTCAAAATAGAAGGCTCAATTTAAAGCTCAAAAAATGGCATATCCAAATATGTCATCCTCTTCACCTCTACTATCGCAGCAAGCGACAACCTCATGCCTCACGTCTCTTTGGATCTGAATCTCTGAGAGGATAGATAGATCTGATTGCTTAATCGCTGGTTGATTCAATTTGCTGGGTAGCGTGAAACCCCAAAACCAATCTCTATGGCTTGCATCCTCAAAGAATTCATGAGCAACACAGAGATGTTACCAATGTGTTTAATTGTATGGAAAGTGCAACACGGTGTTTCAAACACCAAGCAACCTCAAGAACCAGAAGCACATTTATTATCTTCGGTGCAAACAATTATTGGTCGATTGTTGGTTGTTGAAACTATTACACACCTACATGCGAACTCTTAGTTAGAGCATGCGACTACATGCAACTACTACACATCTACATGCGGACTCTTAGTTAGAGCATGGGATTGCATGCAAGATTCCTTTTGCATGATTTACTCCTTGATTTGTTCCTTCTTTAACTCCGCAACTGACTAGTTATCTCCGGAACTTGTTGTAAGTGTTGAGTCTTCTCATTGATCACCACTATAGTTCATTACCTTGGGATCTTCACTCACTATAGTTCATTACCTTGGGATCTTCACCCAGTAATGCTATATAATGAGCATTGTAACATATTTTCTAATGAATCATTTTTTTCTTTTTTCAATTTTCTTTTAATGTTTTTGCTCTGCAACGCTGTGTGTTCAACCTTTACTAGCTAGATTCATCTGTGCAGGTTTTCTAACACATTTACATATACCACACATACATCAAATCGAATGCCCCACAAATTTCCAGAAGTCGCGTATTCAATATTCCGCGGTTTCGTTGTCTTACAATGCGAGAATTTTCCGCGAAGGAGAAAAAAACACTGAAATGGCCAACCGATACCGTATTTCCGCTTGATTTTTGATTAAATTATTTTTTTGATCTTTCATGGGGGGTCCCTGTTCCATCTGAATCTGTGAAATTGTTAATGACCAGACTGATGGAGGAATAACAGAATTTGCAAAAGAATATTTAAATATAAAACTAGTTGTGGCTTCCGCATGTGAGGAAAATATTTTTGGGTTTTTTTCTTCCAGAGCACACGGTAGTAATGTTGATCTCAGCATGTAAAGTTTCAGCTCGTGAAGCAACAGTTGTGTTCTACAAAGGAGCAGAGTCTCTGCATAGCAATCTGCATCAGAGCATTGATAATGATGGAATGGATTACCCACAACTGGAGTGAAAAGACCTATGGCTCAAAATAATACACAATGCCACAGTTCGAGTCCTCAAAGCTCAAATTGTTCTGTAGAAGCAGGAAAACAACAAGATTTGAAGATAGGCTTTGATGGTGACGGATGACAGATATTAGTCTGTGGGTTTGGTGAAGAATTCAGAAGATCGGTGTCTACCAGTGATTTTTCCTCAATCTCAGTGAAAACCAAGTGAATTTGGATGTATAGCTCTATTTTCTTTTCTAGTGGCAATTTTGCATTTTATGTGTAGGAGCATAATTCTCATGCCTAGAGCTTAAAAAACATTTTTATATAATGCAAATATATTCGCTGACGAATAGGTTAATTTAACGGAGAAACAAAAGCTTTGGGCATTTTACAATGAAACTAATATTCTGTGTGTGGTGTTTTTTTCTTGGAATGATTCTGGTAATATTTGTTGTATTTGATCTCAAATGTAATATTTTGTTTACTTATCTTTCCAAATTAATTAAAATGTAATTGATATTCACATTTTTCTGAAGAACGTGTTATTTTTGCTTCAAATTCCAATGAAGGAATAGTCACACTGAACAGAGCATTCTACAAATTCATTCTTAAGGTAAAGGACTCCACGGCCCTTATTCACGGATACAAGATAATGGGACATATGCATCATATCTACAATATATAGTTTGTTAAAGGAGAAAATCTATAACCTTGAAGCTCTGTTTGAGCAACGAATACAAGCTTACTGATATAACGGTATAAGTTTTACTGATAGTATAGTTTAATCAGATAGTTTTTTGTTTTGAAAATTTTAACAATATTTCGATAAATTCTTGTTAAATTTTAAGATTTTGGATGTCTTAAAAGTTTTTGATGGGGCCGAATCTATTTCTATTTTTTTTGTTATAAGGTAAAAAAATCTATCATAATTCAGTTGTCAAAGCAGTAGTGAGGACAGTGATTTCTGGCTGCTATCTGCCAATGCAGAATGTAGGGTGACTCATCACGGTTATTCAAAGAAAATCAGCCCCCCGGAATAATCAACTGGTGATCTGTAAGGGGCAAGCTTTTACTCTGGCCTAGTAAAACAAACTCTTACCCAACCAAAAGCAGTTTTAAAGCATACTCCAAGCCCATTATCAATATCATTTATAAACTAACTCTTTCAATCCAGCCTAGTAAAACTAACTCTGAACCAAACAAAAGCAATTTTAAAGCATACTCCATACCCATTATCAATATCATTTATCCTTAAAAAAAATTAAAAAAATTCTTAAAAAAAATTAAATAAACAAATCAATAAATAATATAAGTTCTTACCAACGTTGCTACTGTAAAATATTTCACGTCTTTTGTAAACACTGAGAGCATATACATTTGAAATAATCTAATTCCTACGGCAGTGGTTAATGCTCAAGAATCGTATAAAAAATAAAGGGTGTATTTTTTATTCCTACTGCAGCGGCTAATGATCAAGCATGGCAGAAAACATAGAGAGTACTTTCGTATTTTAGGTTCCTTATACCTGAGGAATGGATCATTCCCTATACTATAGATTTCTAGTAAGTATTGAACCGTAGACCTCTTATGTACCTGGTAAATAAGAACAAATTCAAATATGACTGTAAAACACCCGGATGTTAGGACGACTTCGACTACTGACGGGGATTCAATATACAATGTTCTATCAGTAT
The DNA here is from genome assembly GCA_000404065.3 of Pinus taeda. Lineage (NCBI taxonomy): Eukaryota > Viridiplantae > Streptophyta > Pinopsida > Pinales > Pinaceae > Pinus > Pinus taeda. The sequence goes on along the minus strand of APFE030826830.1, from coordinate 68,785 downwards.
TGCATTTATCTCTACACGACAAAATATGGTTGCCACACTCTACTGCTCCTGCGCCGGACCATTATTTTCAACATCGAATTGACCAGGATGATCTGTTGGAGCGGCCTGAATTCTTGCTCTGTCTCTGCTCAACATCCTCGAAAGCGAGCGAAGAAGATTAACAGGAGATCTGGAAAACGATTGAGAACCATTTGGCGAGCAAAGCTGATGGGCTTCGCGACGAAACGAAAAGCTATGGGTTCGCTTGGGTATATCAATGCCAATCTGAGGCACCATTAATGCTTTTCTTCCACCCGAGGTTCCCTCATCCATCTCTGCATTTATTTGCTTCTGCTTATCCCAATGTAATATATTTGTGGGGTTCTGCCGATTATCATCTTCTCCAGAACTTGCACTCGGCCGTTCCTCCGAATTGCGATTATCAGCGGTTCCTGAAGGAATTGGCTCTGGAATTGTAACCCAAACTTGCTCTGTTCTAAGGGATTCCAGAATTGGGTGTAGGGGTTCGGCGCGGGTTCTGCAAAGGGGGCAAGTGGAATGCGAACGAAACCACATGTCAATACACTCGACATGAAAATTGTGCCTGCAATTGGGCAGAAGCCGAGCTTTCTCATTCTCCTCGAATTCGCACAGACACACTGCGCACTCCAGCCCATCTGTGAAATCCTGTGATTTATACACAAAGATGGGCAGTGTCTCTAATACGGCAGATTGCAACCCCACGTTCCGCAGCCATACCGGTTCTTCTTCTATAAAATTAAACCGATGACGGATAGAAGATGATCTCCGTCGATTCCGGTTGGGGAATCGAGCAGACTGCCTCCAAAACCATCTGGCATAAACGTGCAGCAAAATGGCTAACAAAATAATAAAAATAAACACTAGTATGCCAGATAGCATGATTTTACCATAGATGTCATTTTTCTGCTCCTGGTAATCCTCATTGAAGCCTGCATATCCGGGCTGATCTTGGGCCTCACCTTGATTTGGCTGTGGGTAAAATTTATAACCATCCCAGTTGGGGTCGTCATCATCAGGCATGTGATTCTCACTACTGCCCGAGCTAGCATATTGGGGCTCGCCATCGTCCTGAGGAGGGTAATTAAAACTACTCATTTTCATCCTGTATCAAATTGAAACCACAGAATTTATTCTCTGAAATCTCTTTCAATTAGCCGTTCTGAGCTCCTCAGCCCAACTAAGTCTTGAATATCATGCCCTGCAAAAATGCCAGGCTGCAACGTGGTTTCAATTTCCTCCAGTGGGAAGCACTTCCGATGAATATATGAATCCGAAAACTCAAAAAGCTTCTGAGTTCCGACGAAATCCGTCCGGGCGCACCTTGCTTTTACAACACGCAATGGTTTTCGAAGGTGAAAAACCCTGCGAGGACGGATTGACGGTTGCAAATACTACGCACCATATAAATTTTTACGTTCTTAATCAGTGAACCATCCGCTGATTTATATAGGAAGCATATACCACACCATACGTCAAATCAAATCCGCACAGATTTCAAAACGTCGCGTATTCAATATTCCGCGGTATTGTTTTTTTTCCACTGTATTCCGCGGTATTGTTGTTTTACAATAGTGGGATTTTCCGCGAAGGAGAAAAATTGCAGAAATGGCCAGCTGATACCGCGTTTCTGCTTGTACTTTATTTTTGCAGTTGTCCGTCGCGTTCGTCTACAGACTTTGGAACACGGAATGTGTCGCGCGGCAGACGGCAATGACAGACGACAAGTGAAAGTCACGTGAAACCACCCGAAATGTTAGGAGCAGGAAGTTTCGCCATAAAGAGCGAAAATACATTTTAAAGAGAACTTTCATCCTCTTAGAAATGGATTAAGATTTAAGTAATCAAAATTAAAAAAAGCAATTATCTTTTTAGTTAGAAAATTTATTTTAATATTTTATTGAAGTTTTTAAAATGGAGAAAAACAGGTAGAAAAATAATGACTCATATTTTTATACAAGAAAAATATGCCAAATAGAAAAAAAGGATATGGAGTATCTTTCGGGAAATATTATAAATAAAAAAGTTAATTGCTTTCACTTTTATACATGGAAAAGGTGTTAAAAACCATAATAGTTGATGACTCCATGGTTATTTTATGATATTTTTCTTATCATTTCTTTTCACATACTTTAATATATAAATATTTTTATTGAGCAATCATTTTAATGGAAAATAAATTCAATTATTTTAAGCGTCTTTCGGGAAATATTATAAATAAAATAGTTAATTGCTTTCACTTTTATACATGGAAAAGGTGTTAAAACCCATAATAGTTGATGACTCCATGACTATTTTATTATATTTTTCTTATCATTTCTTTTCACATACTTGAATATATAAATATTTTTATTAAGGAATCATTTTAATGAGAAATAAATTCAATTATTTTAAGCCTTTAAAGGTCTAGATATTAAGGTCTAGAAGCCTTTATTTTAAGCTTTAAGACATTATCTAGATAGGTGAGAAGACCTTAATAGAAATATCTAGACATTAAAGACCTTAATATCTAGACATTAAGGTCTTTAAGACATTATCTAGATACGTGAGAAGACCAATTTAAAGGTTCAATTGTTAGCAAATGGTTGTGTGAGAAAAGGGTTTTAAGTCAAAGGAAAGTTGATCAACTATAGTGCTATTATTTCAGTTTCACGTTGCGCGAAGATTTTATGAGAAGCATGCTATCTCACGACACTTTCCCATCATGCAAGTGGAAATAGGTAGAAAATTAAAGAAGTCTGTCACCTATGGACTACCATACATGCTACTCCAATGGGCTCTTAAGAATGGATTGTGTGATGGTGACACCATCTACTACGCAAAACATATCTTGAGATTCCTATGGTTTATTGCTAGTCCTTTTGAATTCAATTACAAGCCTATTGAGAAGGATCCGTGGGCATGAGGGTCTTTGCTAGTTTTCTGGTTGTCCGCTTCCAACATAATCAAGGTTTCCTCTATGAATTGATCCTTATAATCAAGGTTAAGGGCAAGTATGGTGCATTAACATCATCATGATAAATTCTATGTTCTATTAAAATGGATTTTTAAAGGAGCTCAAACAATGTAAAAAGGTATAGTAAAGTAGCTCAAATAATAAAAAGGTATTGTAGAGGCACATTAAAATGTAACCTATTTGATTGTATAGTGATTTGGCGGAAAGAGGAGTTCAAGAAGTAAATTCTAGCTCTATTACTTTTTGGGCTTAAAGAATTATGTTTATTATAACATTAATTTTAAAAAAATAAACATTTGTGTCATTTTTTGCCTTGGAATTCACTGTACTTCCCAAACAAAAAACTCATAAACATCAATACATCAATGCTCGAAAACATCATATAAGAATGATATAATTTGAGAATAATTATAAATATTATAGATATATTATAATAGTGTTTAAAGTATGTTAAGTGCAATTTGACAAAAATAAGAATACTTTTGATTTGGTACCCTCTATCATTGCCAAGATAGATGTTTGCTCCACTGTTGGTCTCTTTGAAGTCTTCAAACCACTATCTGTTCCCTATCATGTGGATGGATGCACCTGAGTCCATAAACTAGGTATCTGCTTTATCATCCTTAGTCGAAAGCCTAGAGTCAGATATGAACAGTTTGATGTTCTCACTCTGTTCCTCATCAACAAAATGACTTGCATGTTGTTAATGTCTCTTACTGCCTCCATCAAACTTCTTCTTCATGCAATATCTAGATAGATGGTCGGTTCTACCACAATAAAAACATTTGGTCGCACAGTGATTTCTATTGAAAGATGTACCTTGAGGTGGGGGCAGCTTTCTCTATGGGGTTGCACTGCTCTTCTGTGCTGCATTTTCTTTCCTATGAAGGGCTTCTTCTTCACCATTAAGACCAAATCTGAACTGTGAGATTTATGAGTCAGTCGCCTTTCCTCCTCTTGCATGAGGATCCCTGTCAATTCTTGAAAAATTGGGGCTTTTTCTCTTGCATTCAATCGAGTGATGAACATATGATACTCGTTAGTCATACCATGCATGGTAATCGTGACCAAATCTATATTTGACATAGCTTCACCGATGTCGCCCAACTTGTTCTTGAGCTCCTTGATCCGCGAAATAAATGCTACAACTGTCTCATTCTCCTCCATTTTGATGGAGAGAATCTTGCTCTTCAAGAGCAGCAATCGATTGATGTTCTTCATCTCATAGAGATCCTTGAGTGTCTTCTAGATCTTTGGTGCAGTCTTGCAATCACAGATATGGAGAATAATGCAATCTTTGACCAACAATTTCAAGAGGATTTTCGCTTTAGTCTCCCGCTTGTCCCAGTCTTGGATTGTTGTTGTTGTTCCTCCTGCAACCAGGTTCGGCTTCACCTCATCATTATTCACAATTGTCCATGCATTATGTCCCTCAAGTAGGGTCTACAGCTTGAATTTCCAACCAAAGTAATTAGATCTATCCAGCTTGTTATTTTCATTGAGGTAATATTATGCTAACTAATTATTCATCTTGAATGAATAAAAAACTTCAATCCCAGCAGTTAGAAAAACAACCCCAGATCTTTAAAATAAAAACACTGACGAATGCTAGATCCAAAACAAAAATGAGCCCAGATCCCCATTTTTTTAAAAAAAAAGGAAGAATTGAAGTGATCCTTAAAAAAAAAAAGTCGCCCCCTTTTTATCAAATAAAGATCCCTTCCATGTTTTAAAAATAGCCTAGAACACCTTAATTATACTAATCACATAATATGAATTTATGATTTTAGCAAATATTGTCAAATTTTAAGCAAAATCAAGAAACGAAAGTCAAAAGGGTTATATTCATGAAGAAAACATGACAAGCATGGAGGGTTTGAAATTCGAGATCTGTGTGCTACTATTCATTGCTTGCTTTCGCTACTCATTGACAGCTTCCAGTACCAAACGAAACTCTCATAGATTTGGTTGCAGTGACCTGCTAGATTTGTTGTCACTTTTGGATGTATGTAGGGTATCCGTATGGTACCTCCTTTCTGTTTTATTCCTTCTTGCAACTCTTTGCATTCGTACTTCTCTGGTGCAACCCTACCTGCCTTCTTAGTCACTACTTTCAACTAGCTATGTTCCCAGATGCCCTACCAATGTTCAAATTCCCACCAATTAGCAACAACTTACGGATTTTTCACTCCGACGTGAGGCACTAGCATGATCTCCCTGCTGGACCTCGCAGCCCGCAGCTCCTTATGTCGGTCGATACATTTCTCCTTCAACACCATCGAGTTCGTTATGCATCGATCAATTCAATTTGCTGATCGGATTTGCACCACGGTAATCCCAGCTTCATGTGGCCTTCTGCACGCCTCCTACGGCCTCAACCACGACCACCAATCACCTCACACATATGATTCACCTTACGTTGTAGATCCAAACCGCATTCAACTCAGCAGAAACTGGATTCAACTCAAAATCCAGGGTAGCCTTTTCACCGCAAACTTCCTCCTACAATGGTCGGTGCGCTTGAAGAATGGCTCACTCGCACCGTTCTTGAAACAAATAATCGCATAAGGCTAGAGGTGAATCGGGGTGAATATTGCCCCCAATTCCATATTGATCTCCCTTCAAACATGTCGATCTCTCTCTCCACTAAGGGTTACAGGTTGTCCTCAGTCCTGTAGCTCTGATACCATGTCAAAAATAAGAATAAACTTTATTAAACAACTTGAGAAACTCACAGGTGTGGAACACCACCTGTAAGACTGTCTTTGTAGAACACGCTCTACTTACATGCATTACATGAGAGATATATATAATTTACACACTTTTAGGGAAGTTGAAACAACACCCTAGAAAATAGGAACAAACTCCTAATCTAAGGTTCGGTTTGAACTATCACTCCATTAAGAAATTTCAACATTAATCTCAACACAATTAACATTGTCATATAAGCAATGGTAAGAAGTCAAACAAGGGACGTTGCATGGTAGCTAATCCCTTCCTTGAGTGGGAAGTGGGGCTTGAGTGCTGAACTAGTCATAGCCCCAACCAATCATCGCCCCTGATTTCAGTTAGCGAAGGCTATGGTTCCATACAGGAAAGGGGTATTTGTGGCTTCTTTGCTGCTTGGGCCTGTACAAGCTCAATAAAGTATGATAACTAGTAGTATATATTGGATAATAGTAATGGGAATAGTTATGATAATGCTCCAAGTCGTGTAATGATAACAAGCATATGAGTATTAGTTATAATTATGGAATAGTTATAGTGATGGTAATAGATTTGAGTGATAGTATTGGTTATACTAGTATAGATAACGAGTACAAGTACTGAATCATCATAAGCTCTAAGATGCCCTGTTTCTCCATAAGTATTTAATCGTGTTCATTCATATAGGTATAAGCAGTTGTTGCAGAGATCAGTGCATTACTGGTATTCAATATGGAGATAACGTAATCTGACTAGACTAGTAATAGAGATATAGAAACCAAGCCCAAATTAAACTCTATTAGTAACCAATGATTCCATTTGTATTACTATATATGTACAATATCAATCATTACCATAACTAGCTTAAGCTTGAACACTATCTACTCATATTCATTCAATGGGAATAGTAAGCTCCTTATTATGATGTATTATTTGTCCATCCTTCTGATCCTTCTTTCTATCCTTGTTTTTCCATCTCTAAGCAGTGTATTCATTGGTTGGTTCGTTCTAACACAGCCCTTGGTTTTCCAAAGGTTCTATACATTTCCAAGTTCTATGAATAAAGAAAGAGCTACTCCCTCCTTCCTCCTATGCCCTTTCTATACGTAATATCCTTATAAATGAAAAAGGGATATATAATTGCTCAATAGCTCAGATCATAACCCGATAAAGTGTATTCGACCTATATCTCATAAATTTCTGGCTAAAAGAGCATGTTCGTGAGATAAGTCCCCATTCATCTACGAGGAAATAAGAGGCTTCAAAATGCTTCTATGGGATTGAAAAAATTTGGAATTAAAGGTATCTGGACAAAAAGGTTAAGAGGCCGAAAAATGTTATTCAAATGAGGTTTATAAAGAAGAGGCTTAAAAGTTCCCAATGAGAAATTCTGTTGGATAACCTAAAAATGCAAGTACCCACAATTCATTAATAGAAAATGCATTTAAAGGCTCGTGTGTGACCCCCTAGATAGAGGGCGCATTCATAGAGATGAAGAACTGGAATTCTCGTCCAAGTCTGAGTCCAAGTCCTACTAGCTAGCTCCAGCTAGTTACCCACCATGGCTAGTATATATATATATATATATCGAGAGAGAGAGAGAGAGAGAGAGAGAGAGAGAGAGAGAGAGAAAAGCATACAACACGGACATAATAGAATGTAGTTGACTGAGTAGTTTCTTTTATTGATTTAGTTGATTCTAATACATCAATTAAGTGAATCTAATTGAATCATTCCGACTAATGTCTCCATTCATTCCATCCATAAACTTCTAAAAAAAAAGATTAGTAATGAATATTCGTTCAATCGGATTTGGTTCCTTTGAAACATCCATGATCATGCAAATGAGATCGTGTTACCCCTCACTAGCACTGACTTTGGTTGGCTCTAGAGTAGCTCCATCGATCTTCTATCTATACAACGCATCGAGTGTTTTAACAACTACCTTGACCTCCTCGGCCTCAACAAATCCAAATGGTAACCCTGGGTCCTATACATGTCCTCATTCTGCTATGACCCGCTCAACTCTGAGAGTAGAGTTAGCAACTTTAAATATGCCTAGCCTGAATTAATGAGGGCGCCTTTATGCCCAACGGTGTTATGTATTGCGCCCAACCCTCTTATAATCCCAATTGGCAACACCTTATTTGTTGATGGGAGAGGCTTATGTTCGTGAAGCCGCTTCGCTATTTTCATGCACACTATCTATATGGATGGGGCATTCTTCATGGGGGTGAAGGTCAATGAAAACTAAGATGTAGGCAGAAGTCCAATCCACAGACTAAATACTATACTATGATATGAGAGAGAGGTTATACCTACCTTTCCTTTCTTTCCCGAGAGAGAGTAGTGATGTAATAGCCCTCGTGAAAATTCCATGTAAAAATATATAAATACCATGGATGATGGGACATGTAGTCCAAGCTGAATGTTGGGCAAGACATTCTAGGGGGTGTTCATTTCGTTGTTTATGGCTAAGGAAATTGGCAAAGGCATTAAAGAGGCAAAAATGTATTTTGGCACATTGTTTTTATGAAAATAATGGAAATTAGGAGAAAAGGAAGGTGAAAGGTCACCTTTTGCATGTGAGGAGGAATTTGAAGGAAAATAATGGAAAATGAAGAAAATAGAGGCCTCATTAATAAAAAGGCTTATGACGATCAGTGGGCAAGACTTGTAGTTTAGTTTTGGAGCTCTCTCATTATTCTCTCTCTCTCATACTCTTGGACACTTAGATTTTTCTTGGAGCACTTTGGCATTGGAGCAAGAAAAGAAAAGAAGGCAAGAGGAAGCAAGGATCAAGTAGGGAAAGGCAGGATCAAGCAGCTACATCAGGCTTCATTGCAAGTATCAACTTGCATGTGTATTTTCCTTGCTAGATTTGGCATGCATGGGATTTCATGTGTTTCTTTTTCTACCTTGGCATGGTTTTTTCCAGGTGTGATAGTATTTTTAGCCTAGCCTTGCCATTTCCTGATAGCTTTGATGAGATGGGTTCTCTCATGCGTTTTTTAGGGGATGGCCTGATTGGATTCGAAGCTTTGTGGGGTGGATCTCCGAATTGACAAACACATGGTGGTAGTGGTCCCTAAACCAGACTGAGGATGCATGAAGCCACTGGCCTAGTGACCCCTAAATTGGACTGTGGGTTGCGGTAAAGCTAGATTGTGTGCCTCAGTGGGCCTAGGAATCCTTGCTGATGAATGGTGAGATATATGGTGAAGCCAAGAGGTGTATTTTCTCTCCATTGGGCCAAGTGATTCCGGGATGGAATGGATGGTAAAGCATGGAGATTATGTCTCAGTGTAGGGCCTAGTGATCCCTGGATCATACTGCGGATGCATGGTAAAGCCTAAGAGACTATGGGGCACTCAAATTCCTCATGGTGTAGGTGGAGAACTCCGGTGGCATCCACATTGATTGGTGTTTTTTGATGTGTTCAATGAGTCTCACATTCATGCTTGGAATATGGCACGAGGGCGATTGGTTGAAGAGAGACTTGTCTCAACCAATCTATGTTCGGGTGGAATCTGGTAATCCCATCACCGGTTGGTTCATTGCATTTATTAATGAAAACATTCATTCCCTTGATTTTCATATGATTTATATATATATATTTTGATGGTTGATATGTTTATTGTATTTCTATTCCTATTATTTTTTTTATATGCACATTTTCCTCAGAGGGTGTTACAAGTGGTATCAGAGCCAGGTTCAAACACTTGGACTGGATGGGCCTCTATCATAGGTAAAATGAAGAACAAAGGTTAATTTTTAGACCTTTCTGTCATATCTGTTATGACTTTTCTTCTGTGGAATATTAGAAGTTGAAAACTTGTCCATACTGAAGGTAAATCCCACTGATAATGTGATAAAAAATTCAGATAATGGTTCACAATACTTTAGGAATTATGATCTAAGGAAGACGACCTTCCTGAATGCACCTTTAAACAGGTCAAGTTGGAATTTCTGCAATAAATTTTCTTCTGTAGGTTTTCAGAAACTGAAAAACCATCCAGATTGAGGGGAAATACCAATGATTATGTGGTAGAAATTTCAGATATTCGGTCACAATATTTTAGGAGATATGAGCAAAGGGAGTCGAGCCCTCTGAATTGCTCCTAAAATTAGGCCTCCAACATGTCACGCTGACATTTTTTTTATAACTTTTATTCTAGGCACTCTCAGGATCTGAAATTTTTTCCACAATGAGGGGAAATTCCATTGATATTGTGATAAAAATTTTAGACATTTATTCTCTATATTTTAGGAGATATGACCAATGGAAGTCGAGATTTCTGGATACTCCTAGAATTATGCATCAAATAAGATTGTGTTGGTATTTTTATTATAACTTTTCATATATGAAATATCAGAAGTTGAAAATTGAACCATAGTGAGGGATAATACCACTAATCATATAGTTCATTTTCCATAACTTCTACTACTACAGTTTAGGATTTATGCATTGAATCATTTACTATATTAGTTTGCATGCAAAGTGCTTGATGAAATGATTAAATAATTCAATGATTAATTGCATACAAACTGTTTGATAAAATGCCCCATTGAGTATGTTGTTTATGGTTGGGGATAGTATTGATGTGTAATAGTATTTCTGTAGTTGATATATTCTTACTTGTATGCAAATAGTTTTCTATATTAGTTTGCATGTAAATTGTTTGAATAAATGCTTACATGCAAATGTAATAGTATAGTAGTTGTTTGTGGAAAATGTAAAGGTATGGTAATTGTTTGAAGTCTTGGATGGGATAGTATTGTAGTATGATAATATGGATGTAGATGATCTATGCCTATTTTCATGCAAATAATTGAAGAGTTGCATGTAAGGAATTTGAAAGGTTGCATGCAAGGAATTTGAAAAGTTGCATGTAAGGAAATGGAAAAGTGGCATGTTCTTAGTTATTATGTTACAAGTGGAATAAGTGAAATGTTTTGACTTAATATCATACAAAATGTATGAGAAATGAAAATCAATTTATTTTCAAGTGTGGTTAAATTTAGTAGAGCTTTGGAGATCCCATTTCCATAATTGGACATTGGAGATCACGTCATTATAGTAGCTTCCTCCTTCTACTTTAGTTTGGACCATGGATAGTAAGGGGGTATGCTTATAGGTTGTTAGTTTTTGTGAATGCTGATTTCAAGTTAATAGACATGATGTCTTCATTTTTAGAACATGTGACTGACTGTGTATGAATTATATGTCGCTTACATGTTGATTTTATGATACCTCCTTACATCCTTGTATATTAGGTTACATTTATGAATATTTTGATTACATGTATCAGTATTGTAGGTCGATTACAAGAATTGATCACTTATGTTCGACTACATGCGTTTATGTGTAACTGTAGTTGATTTGGTATTGCTATTGTTGTTTTATATTAGGTAACCTGATGATTATGTTGTATGTTGTGGATGAGTATGATATATAGCTTATTGTTATTATATGCTATTAACTTGAGGATTAGGGTCATTTCATTGAGACATTAATGTTATAATTTGGATAGGTCATATGTGTGATGGTTATGTTCATTGCATTGAATATCTTGATGTTATATGTATTGTGTTAAACTGGTTTGACCTATGCAGATGGTTATGGTTGTGATACTCAAGTATGAGATGACATATTTGTGATGTGGTGTCATACTAATTTAAACTGATCATACATATGTGATTATTATGCATGAATGATATATGCTTATGAGCATGTAATATGAACATGTTAGTTAGTTACTGTTAGGGATATCATGATTTATGTTGACATGTTGTAAAGTTATATCTCGATAACTAGATTAATTATGCAGACAAGATAGCCTCCCCTGAGGTACACTAAGGTGTGAGTTTGCTTATGTATTATACTTGGTGTTTCATAGTTGATTATGTCGTTTATTTGGTATTTTATTGTTTGGTGCCTATTATGTCATCTAATTGATTTATATAACATGGTATGTTTGCAAGTGGTTGAATGATTGATGAATTTCTTAATATGAGTACGTGTTCAAATGATTTGTTTTAAGGCTATTGTACTAACATGTATATGTTGAGGCAGTTGATATGTACTTGAATGTAGTTGATAGTTGTAGCATTATGTCTAATGATTGTTTGTAAAAGTTGATTTCAAATTGATAAATATGATTGTCTTGATATTTTGAACATGTGGTTGACATATGTGAGCATGATGTAGGGAGTCACATGGCAAGAGAGGTTGCCATGAAATATTGAAGAAGGCTTGAGTTGAGCTTTCCCTGGGAACCATGGGAATTAAGTCATGGTGTTTGTTGTTAGCCTTGTGCTTTTGGTATTTTATGAATTGTTGAGCTTGATTGCGGCTTTCTGTATGTCTAGTGTATGTCCATACCACTTTGTTTACAGAGTCATGCTCTTATTTTTTTTATGGTCTTCATATTGTTTGTTTCTTGTCTTGCCTTTTATTGTTTTGAGTCTTGGGAATTGGTTGGGAAAGAGGAAAGTTGATGGATCTCAGGGAGAGATGTGTGGTACCCAAGAGGTGATGTAAGACTCAGATGGAGCTTGGTGTATGAGTAAGCGCAGCGGAACATAAGACTACGATAATCAATTGGAATGGTTGGGTTCATTGTGGTAAATGGACCATGGTAGTACACACTTGAGAAATGTAACTAGAAAAGGTAGAGTAAATGGATCTGAGGCATCAGATGCCTTGTCTATGTTGGGAACTGTTGTTCTCAATATCATGCATGTCATGCATGAATAAAGGAAGTTTTCTTAACCTTGACCTGATGTTATCTGACAATTTTGTTAAGATCATGATTATGTTGATGTTTACATATGTATACATGTATGTATGTATGTATGTATGTCGTTGTCTGACATGATCATGATTGTTTTATGCTAATGTTTATATATGTATATATCCATGTATCTATGTTACTATCTAACAGGGTTGTTAGGGATCACTCTTATGGAGGAATGATTGCTTATGCAGGAGAAAAACATGAAGAGGTTCATGGTCTTATGAAGAATCAATTGGGAAGAATAGTCACGACAAATATACGAGGTCAACATCATATGGATATGCTTTGATATTGTATACTTGTATTATGCTTATGTCTATGTTATAACAGGTAATGTTGAAGGATACATCAACAAAGTGAAAGCAGTGTGGTCTGTGGCATGCTAGGATAAACATGGATGAGATATTGGAAGCAAGGTTTCTTGGTAAGGACAATATGGTTTTGGATGTGTGGTACTACTGTTATGCATATGTTGTATATGTTGTACATGTTGCATCTATGATGTGTGAACTTGTGGTGTTGTGTATACATAGCAAGTGTACATGATATTTATGCAATGTTATGTACATGATGGTACAAATAGGGTTGTGTGAATATTGCATATGGGGTGTTGTATACATATTGTACTGTCTTCATTACGTATATGCAGTGTGTGTGCATATGGTGCTATGTACATGTTGGATGTGTGGTATTGTGTACATATTGTACTATGTGCATGATGAATATGTAGTGTTTTGTGCATATGGTGCTATGCACATGTTGGATATGTAGTGGTGTGTGCAGATGATGCTATGTACGTATTGGATATGCAATGCTATGTACAAGTGGTGTTGCGTGAATGTGGTACATTGGTACTATGTACACATGGTGTGGTGTGCATGATTGTACAAGTGGTGCCATGTGCGTGTGGTGCTGTGTACACATTGTACAAGTGGCACTATGTGCATGTGGTGCTATGTACATATCGTGCATATGGTGCTATGTACATGTGGTGTTGCGTACATGTCGTGTGTATGGTACTGTGTACACATGGTATTGTGTACGCATTGTATAGTGGTGTAGTGCAGATGTGGCATTGTGTACATGTTGAGCAGGTGGTGCCATGTACATGTGATGCTGTGCACACATTGTGCAGGTGGGCGGTGTATCGGTGGTACTGTGTACATGTTGTACATATGGTACTGGTGCATGTGTGGTATTGTGTGCATGTCATACATGTTGTGTTATTGGCATGCAATATTATGTACGTGCATCATGTAGTCATGGTATTGCGACATGCGTACTCATTGTGTGGTACTTTGTGTAGGTACATGTATTGGGTGGTATTTCACATCGAGTGTAGATGGATGCATTGTATTATATACATTGGGTGTAGGTGTATGTGTTGTATGTCAGGTGTAGATGCATGTCTTGCATGGTGTGGTATGTTGTGTGGTTGTATGTGTGTGATGCACACTATGTGTCTATGCACATGGTTGAGTAGAAGGCACTGGGTGTAGCAATTGATCTAGAGTGCGTATGGAACAAAGACAAAGGTAGAAGCTAAGGATTGAGGAAATGATAAGTATCATCATTTTATTTCAATTTTATTATGCATGTGATTTATGACTATGGTATATGATGATTACATGTGATCTATGATTTTGATTTATGATGGTTACATGTCATTTATGATTTTGATGGTTATGTTTGAGCTAACCTGATATGATATTTTTATACATGTTGACTTGGTCAAATATGCTAGTTTGGCTTGTTGTGACAGGAAGCGAACATGATTGCAAATGTACCTTATTGGCGAGCTACCAACGAGGTATGTTGTGAATTTATTTCAATTTATTTTGAATCTAATGGAAGTTATGTTCTTGGTACGGGAATAATTAACATGCCTAATTGGGTGGTTGAAATCAACTGCAAGAATTAGCAGCAATGGTAAAAGAAATTATAAATGAAACAACATGCTGGTAAAGTATTCAGGAGTAGGGCCATTGTGGGACACTGGTACCCAATAGTGTCCATTGATTTCCATGAGAATGATATGACTGGTATGGCGTGTTGAGGCAGGTATATGCCTTGTTTTTTGTATCTTCCGATGCGAGGAAGCCTTGCCAAGGGATAGACTTCCTAGGATGGGGGTGCCAGCAGAACTTGGAAGGTGAGTGACTGCACGGAAGGGGTGACTGGATTCCCGAGGGACTGTGTAGCAGAGAAGGTAAGGTCACGAATGGATTTGCTTTTGTTCATTAGCATTGCCAGATGGAATCAGATGCACATTGCGAGTGCGCCTTGGAACGATGAGCTGGTAACTAGTCGCTGAGAGGACAAGTGGCGCAAGATTATAGTGCTAGACATTGGATGTAGATTTGAATTTGCAGTGGATTTTGAACTTCCTATAAAGGAGGTGGATCCTAGTATTACTTTGAGGGTGGAGGTGTGAACCTTTAGATTCCCTTGTTGTGGATTCATATTATTTTATTTGTTGGTCGAGAAAATGTGCATATGTGAATATGTGTATATGTGGTTATTGTAAATACCACATACTGGAGCTTTATACTTAGCTCATTAACAACCCTAGTGAAAATTCGATGTAAAAATATATAAACACCACGGATGATGGGACATGTATTCCAAGATGAATGTTGGTCAAGGCATCCTAGGGGGTGTTCATTTAGTTGTTTATGGCTAAGGAAATTGGCAAAGGAAATGACTAAGGAATTAAAGAGGCAAAAAGGTATTTTGGCACATTTATTTATGAAAATAATGGAAATTATGAGAAAAGGAAGGTGAAAGGTCACATTTTTCATGTGAGGAGGAAATCAAAGGAAAATAATGGAAAATGAAGAAAATAGAGGCCTCATTAATAAAAAGGCTTATGATGATTAGTGGGCAAGACTTGGTCGGTTGAGTTTTGGAGCTCTCTCATTATCTCTCTCTCTCATACTCTTGGACACCTAGATTTTTCTTGGAGCACTTTGGTGTTGGAGCAAGAAAAGAAAATAAGGCAAGCAAAAGCAAGGATCAAGTAGGGAAAGGTAGGATCAAGCAGTTACAATAGGCTTCATTACACGTATCAACTTGCATGTGTATTTTCATTGCTATATTTGGCATGCATGGGATTGCATGTGTTTATTTTTCTAGCATGGCATGGGTTTTGCCAGGTGTGATAGTATTTTCAGCCTAGCCTTGCCATTTCCTGATAGCTTTGATGAGATGGATTCTCTCATGCATTTTTGTGGGGGATGGCCGGATTGGATTCGAAGCGGAGTGGGGTGGATCTCCGAATTGATAAACACATGGTGGTAGTGGTCCTTGAACTAGATTAAGGATGCATGAAGCCACTAGCCTAGTAACCCCTGAACCAGACTGTGGGTTGTGGTAAAGCTGGATTGTGTGCCTCGGTGGGCCTAGGAATCCTTTCCGGTGAATGGCAGGATATACGGTAAAGCCAAGAGGTGTATTTTCTCTCCATTGGGCCTAGTGATTATGGGATGGAATGCATGATAAAGCTTGGAGAGTATGTCTTGGTGTAGGTCCTAGTGATCCCTAGATCAGACTACGGGTGCATGGTAAAGCCTGAGAGAATAGAGGCACTCAAATTCCTCACGATGTAGGCGGAGAACTCCGGTGGCATCCACATTGATTGGTGTTTTTTGATGTGTTCTATGAGTCCCACATTCATTCTTGGAATATGGCACGAGGGTGAATGGCTAAAGAGAGACTTGTCTCAGCCAATCCATGGTCAGGTGGAACGTGGTAGTCCCATCACCGGTTGGTTCATTGCATTTATTAATGAAAAAATCATTCCCTTGATTTTCATGTGAAAATGTACTAATATATATATGGATTTTGATGGATGATATGTTTATTGTATTTCTATTCCTATTATGTTGTTTATATTCACATTTACCTCGAAGGGTGTTACAATCGAGGACCCTATAGTAGCTTATAAGAAAGAAAGCGACCCACAAGAATTGGGACAATGACCACCGATGGGATCTTGCGTTTTTTGCTATATGGACAAAGCTCATGATGAAGAAGATAGACTTCATTCTTCAGCAATGGTCTAAGGGTGTGTAGCCCATACACCCATAATTCATAATTAAAAAAAACTGAATTACCATAAACTTTCTATTCTTTCTATACCAAATATGGGTTGCCAACAGGTCACTATTACAACAAGAATTGAAAAGTTGGATGGGATTTCTCGAGTGGCTCTATGTTATGGCTGATATGTGAATATAGCTAAGATTATATAAGTTAGCTACTGAGATTTGTTAGATAAATAAACAACTTGGATTCATGCAGAGATAGTTGTGGGTTCACATCCAAACCCTCACGGCCAATGCCACCTATCTAGACGGTTGTCCAAAAGAGGAGCCACAGTTGATCTAGATTGAAGGTTATGTGTTTGGAATTGGGTTTCCACCTAGGTTTTCAATTGTAGACATTGCTTTGACCACCCAGGTTTTCAATTGCAGACATTGCTTCCACCATTAATGTTGTTGAAAGGACCACCTGGATGTTAGATACATCGTGTCTATTTACTGAACCAGGCATTTATTTACTGAACCACGCATTTATGGTTTCAATGTATGGTTGTAATGTTACAAAATTGGTGTTAGCAAGTTTCGATGTGCAAATCAACTATATCAACCTCTGTTTTTTTCTGTTATACCTTAATTCAAGGACCAGATTTGAACACGCATAGTCTTAAATAGATATGATCATAAGCCTTTGATAAAAATAGATAAGACAAAAATGATGAAGCTTCTCCATAGCTCATAGTGGGAGAACATCTCTTGCGGTTTTGGATTTGGAACGTTAGTTACATATACTTCATAATATGCTTGATGATTGCTGGTTGTGGGGATGAGATCCACTATGATAGAGTTATGCTCTTGAATTAAGGTACTCCCCTTTGCTGGGGTGATTGTAAATTATTCAATATCCTGCATAGTAAGGTGCTCCAATTCTTAAATTCTGTCCAATTTTGTCTTGGCTAATTGATCGATTTTCGACAAATTCTCTGATATTTTTATTTTCTCCCCTTCTCAATTGAGTAATGGAGGTAGGAAATGAGTCCTGAAGTGGAATTAACCAAGGAATCTCCATCTTGATGAAAGGTTAATGCTTTTTTTATTAGTACCTTGGCAACAGACAAGCTTATGTCATTTGCCATTATATGGAACCTATTTTCGTAAAGATTCATCATGGGAGGGTGTTGAGGATGCTCTTTGTATTCTTCCTCCCACCTGGTTGGGTCTTCAGTCAGTAATTTGTCTTGCTCAACATGCTTTATATTCATTTATGCTCCTACAATGAACTGGTGTGTTATGAAACTAGCTCACAAAAAGATAGAAAAGATAGATGAACGCCTTATAAATAAGCCTCTTCGAGGTGGCAACCTCCTTTACATTACACAAATGAACAATTCTTGGATGATACAAATGAAAAGGCCTCCTTTCTATATATAGGAGTCTAAGGGGTCATAATATAATCAGAGCCGACATAAAAGTAATAATGTAAGGGCATAATAATAACAATAGTGGGCTTCTATGGGGCACAATAATAACAATATGGGGACTATATGGGCACAAAAATATAATAAGTGGGTTGTACTAATAACAATAAGGGCTTACACTAGTAGTATAGGGACCTAACATGCCCCTCTCCTTCAAAAAGTGTTGTGCTCAATGCTTGAGTAGTTATTGATGCTTCTGTATAAATTTTTTGTCCTCCCATGTGGAATTTTCAGTAGGTAAGTTCTTCCACTTGATGAGATACTGTGAAATTGTTCGATTTCATAGCTGATGGGTTCTTGTTTATGTGACTGCTCCATGTTCCAATATGATTTTTCCTTCCTTGTCAAGTTCTGGCAATATTGTTTGAATTGGGATCTTCTGCAACTTTTGAATGAGTGGCCACACTTCTTCATCGTTCTTCCATTCATCCTTGGTTCATTTATCCAATCTAGTTGGATAATAGAAATAGCGCAAAACAATGCTTCCATATCCTCATCTTTTCTTAAGAGTGCATCTGCAACAACATTTTACTTCCCTTTTTTGTAGATGATTTCAAATTCATAAACCAACATAGTTGTGACCCATTTTTTATGTTCTTCTAAAGGTAATATTTGTTCTAAAAAGTATTTAAGACTATCATGATCCATTTTTACCTTAAATTGTCTTCCCATTAGGTAAGGTCAACCTTTCTTAAGTGCATGTAGTATTGCCAACATTTCCTTCCCATAAATAGCTTTCTTGAGGGACATTTAACCATAAAAATACCCAATCTCCTACAGCAAAATTTCTTTCATTGCGATGTTGATCTTCCTATTGTTTCAGTTGATTCTACACCAAAGTGGCCTTATCCTTTAAAAGTTGGAGAACATGTTGTTGATGCTCGATGTGATCTTTCACTTCTTGAATCTTTTTCTTCTTGATATGTCCTTATATCTTGAGAGTTTGATGAGTCGTAATTTCTTCCCATGCATTACAAGATATGGTTGGATTCATTTATTGATGCTCGATGTGATCTTTCACTTCTTTAACATTTTTCTTCTTGATATGTCCTTCTATCTTGATAGTTTGAGGAGTGGGAATTTCTTCCAGTGCATTACAAGAT
Organism: Pinus taeda; assembly: GCA_000404065.3. Classification (NCBI taxonomy): domain Eukaryota; kingdom Viridiplantae; phylum Streptophyta; class Pinopsida; order Pinales; family Pinaceae; genus Pinus; species Pinus taeda. The sequence continues at coordinate 49,684 of APFE030826830.1, read as the reverse complement.
ATGGTCAGATTCATTTCTTGATGCTCAATGTGATCTTTCACTTCTTGAAAATTTTTCTTCTTGATGTGTCCTTCTATCTTGATAGTTATAGGAGTGGTGATTCCGACCAATGCATTACAAGATATGGTTGGATTCATTTCTTCTTTCTTGATGTGATCTTTCACTTCTTGAACATTTTTCTTCTTGATATGTCCTTCTACCTTGACAGTTTGAGGAGTGGTAATTCCGGCCATTGCATTACAAGATATGGTTGGATTCATTTCTTTTTTCTTGACGTGGTCTTTCACTTCTTGAACCTTTTTCTTCTTGATATGTCCTTCTATTTTAAGAGTTTGAGGAGTAGTAATTATTTCCAATGCTTTACAAGATGTGGTCGGATTCATTTCTTCTTTCTCTGGGGTTGGTTCCTGGTGTATATACTCTTCTTTTGGCATTTATTTATCCTTTTCTTCCTCCTTTCCACAATCAATGTAAAATAATTTCTTCTCAGCACACTTATGACCTTTAATGTATTTTTTATCACAATTGTAACAAAGCCCTTTTTCTCTTTTTTCTTCCAATTGTTGTGGTGTAACCCTTGTAGGTTATGGAAGGATAGGAGAAGCAACACTTCCATCTTTGTAGTTGTGAGGGGTAGACTTCCTTGTTGCCATAATTTTTCTTTCCACTTTGTAACAAATCCCTTTTTCTCCTTTTTCTTCCAATTGTTGTGGTGTTTCTCTAAAGGTGTTGCTCTCTTTGTATCCTCATAATGTGTTATAATTTCATCTATGAAAATTGACCACGTAACAAGTGGTTTACGAGAACAAAGCCCTTTACACCATACAAATTGATCTTGTTCTAAATATGAAGATGCAATACATACCTTTTGTAACAGTGGTACACCACATAGATCAAAATATTTCTCCATCTATAGTATCCAATTTACCGGATCCTTGCCATCAAACTTCCTCATCTCCATTTTTCTTGATTTTAGGAGCTTGATCTTGAAACGACTATAACTCTGTAATTTTAGATCTCCAAGTTCTGAAATTTCTTCCTGCAATAGCTCTCTGAGTTCTCTTTCTAACCCCACAAGTCTGATTAGAATTTGATTATACAACAAAGCATTAATCCAAATATCCCACGATGACCTGATTATAGACTAGTTCAGTAGAGCAAACTTGTATGACTTGACGCGGGTCACTGTTTCAACCTTAGGTTTTGAAAATGATATCCAAGAAACTATAGTCAGTCCTATTTCTGTAACTTCTTATGACAATTCAATCTGATGCTTAGAGTGAAATTTATGACGATTTTCCCAAGGTGACCTGTTTGGAATGAAATTTAGGGGTCTACAAAAACCCTAACTTCCTCAGATTATATCTCCAAAAATATAGTGAGAAAGGATCTGAAATTCAGACCCGAGGTTTAGTGCGAATCCATCTCAAATGGGTTTTTTTTCGTTTCTGAAACGTCACAGAAAAGAAGTTATAGTGAAAATTCCATGATGACCTGTTTGGAGCAGCAAAACCCTAGAATCCAAAGCTCTAATACCAAATGTTATGAAACCAACACACAAAAAGATAGAAAAGATAGATGAACGCCTTATAAATAAGCCTCTTCGAGGGGGAAACCTCCTTTACATTACATAAATGAACAATTCTTGGATGATACAAATGACAAGACCTCCTTTCTATATATAGGAGTCTAATGGGTCATAATATAATAAGAGCTGACATAACAATAATAATGTAAGGGAACAATAATAACAATAGTGGGCTTTTATGGGGCACAATAATAACAATATGGGGACTACATGGGCACAACAATATAATAAGGGGGTTGTACTAATAACAATAAGGGGTTACACTAGTAGTATAGGGACCTAACATGGTGAAATATTTGTGTGATGTTTTGAAGTTTATCTGCATGAGCATATAGTTAATTATGAGTTGTGTGGAGCTCCTTAATTGATTTCAATGCACAAATTTTTAAAATGATTAAGTCTTGGGCTCTAACGGATGCAACATCACATTTATTCCTCAATTCTTCATTAGCATGTTCCAAAGCTTTGATATTTTCCTTGTTCTCTTCTAGAGTCTTCATCATCTGAGTAGTGTTGTCTCGAGAGGTTTGTATAAATTATACTCCAGCTAAGATGGTCTCATATGCCTATGTAGCGGTGTTTTCAATGACCACTGATTCTTATGTCACAATCCCTTCTCCTTTTGTTGTTTGTTTTATTTTCTTAGTGGATGACTTAGTAATCTTCTGTGTATTTGGGTTAGAGTAATACACATCCAGAGTGGCAACCATATTAGCAGAGGAGGGTGTGAATGGAGCAAACTTTATGTGACAATGTGATAGTTTCTTCATTTTCTACGATGCCTGCCTATGTTGGAGACTGAGGAGAGGTATGGGATGCTTGTCTATGTTGGAGACTAAGGAGAGGTATCCTCATCATCCGATGAATAGAGAGAGAGAGAGCCAATAGAGAGAGAGAGCCTTTCAAATGGCTTCCATCTTGAATAGAATATTCATGCTTGCTTCAGGAAGCTCTTCTTCAATAGTAGTCACCTGGATTGGCTGCTCCTCATCTTCACATTCTATGGTGATTACAGGATTTAGATTTTTCTCATATACTGTTGAGACAGTCTCATTTGAGATGAGCTCAGACACTCATCTTGAGGCTTCTACTTTGGGGCCTTAGGTTCAGGGCATGAGTGGGCATGAATGGGCATGAGGCGTTCATTAATGCGCTCTTCCATTTCTAACCAAACCTTTGAACCTTTAGCTGTTAGTTGTCCACTCTAGCCAAACCTTTGAACCTTTAGCTACCACTGGACTTTCCAGGATTAACAAATTGAATTGTATGATTTCGTGCAGGACTTAGGAAATGAAGGAAGAGTTGTCGACTACCACAGACAAACTATCTGAGACCTAAAATAAAACATGGGAACTAGTAAATTTAAATTTGTTGGTTTGCTTCCTTAAATGATGTGAAAGAAATTTGTTGGTTTGCTTCCTTAAAGGATGTGAAATCTTCATTAATAGAGGTAAATGTATTATCCTAGTGCTATACCTAGTTGTTCCTTGCTGAAGTGGTTTGCTTAAAATAAACTAGTTAGCTCGTCTTCATGTTTATTTTTTTAGTTTTTGTTTTCATTGAAAACAATCAAATTTGCATTATCTAAGATATAGAGTGAAAATTAAATGAAATTTGCAAATGACTTTGTAAATTTATGGAAATTGCCTACATCCAACATTGGAATCTAATGAACCAATTGGAGGATATGGAATTGAATCATAAGAAACAATCACTGGATAAAAAAATCACTTGAATCACCCATTCCTTCCCTTTTGCATTGTTTTTCCCTATCCACTACGGCTAATTCCTATCCTAATTAACTCTCTCCGTTCCTGTTGATGGTCCACTCCTGCATCAGCTCCTCCCTTCTATATGGCTTATATGCAGTTATGTGTATCTTCAGTGGTTATATCAATGGATGGTTTATGTGCCTTTATACTGTTAATATGCATACATAGCTTTGCTAATAGGTGGGTGTCTGTCGCTTGTATGCTCTTAATAAATAGATTCCCAATGGCTCTAGGTGCTATGTTCTATCCGCCTCTCTTAGTTCATTTACTTTAATCCTATAGAATTACTTGTTGAAGGTCTTATCAGGTCCTGAAAGGTCAACCTAGTTCAACCCTGGAGCAATCATAGCCATAATTATGTAACAGGTTCATCTTCACAAGTTCTTGCTCATTTTCCACTCGCAGAGGCACAGGTTCTTTCGCATGTTCTAGATTTTGCAAAGGCATAGGTCGAACAAAAGAACCATCATACGCCACTATAGGGAGAAGCAAGAAGAGATGCATTCCAGAACTTGTAGAGGCAGAGGTCCGAAAAAATAACTCTCATATGCACCTATAGAGATATATGCTGCTATAGAGAGGAATTATGAGAGAGGCCAAGAATGTCCAGTTTTCACCTTCCTAATCAAACTCGTTTTGCGTCTTTTTATTGGAGATGCTTTTCTTTCTTTTTTTCATTTTAAGCTAGGCAAGTAAATTCGGTTTCTCTCATACAAACTACAATTTTGACATGGCATGCCAACTACAATTTTGACACGGTAGGGAAATTTTGACACGACGAGGCAAGCATGGTTTGACATGGTAGGGATGACCCGTCTCTAGACCGTAATGTGAATTTCAACTTATACTAATATGCTAGTAGCGGTTGTTTGTGAGCTAGAATTTAATTCTATCGACTATTGCTTACATTAGTTCACTAGTTTCAAAATGCTAAGCAACCAATTCCAAAATGCCAAGCAAATAGATAAATATATCATACAGTTTAGCTTCCCCGCCTCGGGAAGAGGCCAAATAAGATGGTGAAATAGAATGCAGTGTAGAATATGTATTGTGGACCTAAAAAAATTTCACTTTTCTTATTTCTAATACTTTTACTGATCTTAAAAATAGTTGAACTAATACTAACTTCGAAATTTCGATTACTATAGTCCCTACCTTGCCTGTGGCAGGGACTAAAAATTGATATTCTAGAGTTGATTCAATTATATTCACATCAAATTACAAGTTCATTGTATGCATTGTCAAAAAAACATTTTCACATAGATTAAGAAGACAAAATTATTATAGAAAAAAAAATAATACTTAGGTTAGAAAAGAGAAAAAAAGTAAATATTAAAAACACATTACATAAGCTTAAAAAAGACATAGTTAAGGTAACAAGGCAAAAGAAAATACAATACTTAGGTTGGAAAGGGGATAATTAAATATTAAAAACATATTACAGAGGTTTAAAAAAAGCATAGTAGTTACGGTAACAAGGGAGGCATAATGGTAGTAATTCAAATAGAAAACTTGCAAGCAACTCTCGAATGTGTTCTTCAATCGATGGACTATGAAGAAAAAAAAAGTTGGGATAGCAAAGCAATGATTGTGTGAAAATAAAAAATGAGTTGATAAGTGTAAGGAGTACCATGACTTGTAATTATTTCTAAAGATTAGATCATTCTAGTAATTATTCATGTGGTACTTTACTAATTATTACCATTGAATGGAATCTCACAATCTAGAGATATGTTATTAATAGCGTGCATGGTTATATAATTTTCCATATTTGTAAGAGTTGAGAGTGACATGGTCTTGCATAAATCATTGTAATTTGGTTGAAAAGAGAAGCATAGTAGTAGTACAAACTTAAAATTTGCAAGCCACTAAGCAACAAATGTGGCATGTAACTATGAACAAAAGAGAGTTGGCAAATCAAGGCCATGATTATGAGGGAAGAGAAGTGAGAAGGAGCAACATCACTGGACAAATGAAAGTAGACGTAGTTGATGGTATTATCATTTTGTTCCCATAATTATTACATGTATATGTGTACTATAATGAGATAATGATCGGTTTTTCCCAAGAGCTCTCAACACTACAAAGGAGGAGTGGGAAACAATGGGTATCCCAACATCTGTTGAAAATGCAACAAGAAAATCCTAATTTAACTTTGTTCTTGAATAAAATTAAGAATTAAATTGTAATTCCACATCTCATGACAACTTGTAATAGTTAGCTAAGTTAATTTGACCTAGTTGGCGCAGTTAATTGGAGTTGAGGATCTAACTTGAGTCATGTAGAGTGTCTCCTACTTGTTAGGATTCTTGGTTGAATTTATTTTGAGTTGTAATTATTTAATTCAGTTTAACTGAGTTAAAGTCAATTTAACTAGTTCCAACCAATAGAGGGATTAGTGGGAGATCTAATAGTTGGGTGTAACCTACAGTAGTGGGGTGTAAGCAACACTGGTCAACCAGTAAACTGAATATTCACTCATAATTAACTCATGCATATCAGATTAGAGAAAGACCCAGATGAGATTGGAGTTCATGGATAGTGTACTATTAGTTGTATAATCATATGAATTGTACAGTTGGTCCATGCAATTAGAGGAAGGCCTATGAGGGTTGCACAATTTATATTTGTGGAATTTCCCAATAAATATGGGCTAATTCCCTAGGAAACAATGTAAGGAAATAAGAGCTTGACAGGCAGCAGAATTGGTTAAGTATTGGCTTGAGTTTGATTGGGAAGCAGTGAGATAGATAGAGATAGTGAAAATGGTTTAAGAAAAGCATTGTAATCTTCTCATATTTTATGATTAATGCAATATATAGATAGCATGGTTTTTTAGCTGTGGCTTTCCCTAGAAAATTATTATGCTATGTGTGATTGAATTCTTTCTCTTTTGTGCTTCGTGATTGCATCGTTCGTTTATTGCTTTTGTGGATGAGTAGAGTAGATTCAAGTCAATTGTTTTAGCATATCATTATTTGCAGTTTGAATCTACAAGGAATTTCTACATGGTATCAGAGATGAAATCACTATAGAAGAGGAGAATAGGAGTTTGTCTTTTGCAGGAGAAATTGAATTTGCAGTTTCATACTTCAGAGCCAGCAGGATGTCGTTCTATGGATTGAGACTCGAATATGCCCTTAAGGGTACAATTCAAACTATATTGCTTGGAAGGATAGGGTGGAGGTAGTGTTGGAAGAAAATGATCTTAAGGAATTCATAGACAAATATATTCCTAAGCCAGTTGATGCTTAGGATCTGGCAAAGTGGAGAAAGTGTGTGGAAAAGGTGAGAAGGATTATCCTAAAAGGAGTTCAAGATGATATTGTCTCAAACCTCCACGGTAAGAAAACTCCATTTGCATTGTGGAAGGCCTTGACAATCCTATTTCAAAACAACAATGACAACATGAAGCTGGCATTGAAGGACAAGCTCAAAAATATCAAGATGGAGAAGGGAGACACAAGACCGAAGTACTTGACCAAGTTCACCCAATGACAGGATGAGATTGGAAGTGTCAGTGTTATAGTTGCTAAAGATGATCTTGTGAGCCTAGCACTTCTAAGCCTTCCCAAGAGTTGGCACATATACTGAGACTTAGTTAATGGGAAGGAGAGGCTACCAAAGTGGGAGCGATTGTGGTTCGACTTGGTATAAGAAGAGATTCGGTGGAACACCAGAGATGGATTGTCATCTAAGCATGATGATGAGGAGATTTGTGCCTTAGTTGGAATGGTGAAGAAAGGGGAGGGGAATTCATCCAATTCCAAATTAGTTTCCAATTAGGGTAGCAAGAAGAAGGACATGTCAAAGATTAAATGTTTTCATTGTCATGTGATAGGACACTATGCTACAAAGTGTCCACACAAGAAGGCCAGTAAGAAGCCCTCGGGAGGAGCTTCACAATTCGAGTTGGATTTCGCCCTCATCACTTGCATGGTGACATCGGTGATGGGTAATGTGTGGTACATGGATAGTGGAGCCTCATTCCATATGACCGAAAATAAAGAGTTCTTTAGTGACTTGGAGGTAAAGGACCTCCAGATGTACATCGAGATGGGAGATGGTTGTAGGTATAGTGCGACTGACATTGGTACTGTTATCTTTCAAAGGGAGTCTAGTTCTCCTCTCACATGAAATATGTCATGTATTTTCTGAGTTAGAAGAAGAATTTGGTTTTAGTTTCCATGTTGGAGGACCGTGCCTACGATGTGATATTTAGAAAGGGAAAGGCTTTCCTTGTCACATAGCCTCAGGAGAGGTGAAGTGGATTGAGGTTCAATTCTAGAACCTCTACAAATTGGATTTAGGAGAATGCGCTACTTTGAGCACAAATGCAGATAATGTGTAGAGCCGAGACATTGGTGAGTTGTGGCATAGAAGATTGGGTCACTTGCACCATGGAGCTTTGAAGACCATGCAACAAATTTATAAAGGACTTCCCAAGGGTAAACTAGAGCAGAGAGAGGCATGAAAAGGGCGTACATTAGGGAAGTACACCAAAGCCTTCTTTCATGATAAAGACAATCGAGCACAAGCGATCCTTGATAGAGTTCACTCATATCTGTGTGGAGCATTATTGACAGCATCCACAACCAAGAACAGGTATTATGTAATATCTTTTGATAACTTTTTTCGTAATTGATGGATTTTATTCATGCAAAAGAAAGATAAGATGTTTGCTAAATTTTGTGAATTTAAAGCACTTGTCAAGAAAAATGTTGGCAAGAAATTTAAAGCTCTCAAAAGCAATCACAGTGGAGAATATGTGTCGAATTAATTCAAGAACTTCTATGCATCATAATGCATTCAATGAGATTTAATAGCACATCGTAACCCACAACAAAATGGGGTGGCTGAAAGGGAGAACAAAAGTATTGTGGGAGCTACATAGGTGATGTTACATGATTAGGACCTACCATTGTACTTGTGGGCTAAAGCATGAAACACAACTGTTTATTTGTGAAACATAAGCCCTCATCGAATTCTCAGGATGAATACACCAAAAGAAGATTTTTTAGGTAAGAAACTAGATGTGTCACACTTCAGGATATTTGGTTCATCATTCTACTATCATGTTACCAAGGATGCATGGAAAAATCTAGAACCAACAATTGAGTTGGGGATATTTTTAGGGTACACTGATACACGTTACAACTATCAGGTGTACCTTCCATCCAACAGGGTGACAATGGTTCGTAGAGATGTGAAGTTTGATGAAGAGAATGCCATGGTATGTTCCCTTGAGAGGGATCTTCAATTAGATGTAGATGAGGAGCTTTTAGCTCTAAAGGAGGAACCTCAGGATGATGTGGAGCAGCCACATGTAGAGGATCAGAGAGTGGAAGCACCCACTCATTCATATCCTTCTAGATATGGAAGGAAGCACACCAGAGAGGCTGATAGATTGATGCATTATGCTAGAGAGAATGTGGAAGCACCAACATCACAACACACACAAAGGAGGTCACCAGATCGGTACAATGGCTACATGGCTATGATAAGCAAGAGTGTAGAGGTTGAGCCATCTTCATTCGTGGAATTAGTGCAACAAATAGTATGGGTTGATTCCATGGTTGAGGAGTATGACTCCATTATCAGAACAATGTTTGGGAAGTGGTCCAAAGACCAATAGATAAGTTAGTCGTGAGTTCCAGATGGATTTACAAGGTAAAGCAAGTAGCAAATGTGAGTGTGGAGAAACAAAAGGCCAAATTTGTGGCCAGAGGGTTCTCTGAGGTGGAGGGAATTGATTACGATGAGACCTTTGCTCTAGTAGCAAGGTACTCTTCAATCAGATCTATTCTAGCATTGTCAACATAGATGGATGGAAGATACATCACATGGATGTAAAGACAACATTCCTCAATGGTATGATTGAGGAAGAGGTGCATATTAAGAATATGGAAGGATTTGAAACCTTCAATAGAGAGTCACATGTGTGCAGACTCAAGCGAGTGCTGTATGGACTAAAATAAGCACCCCATGGTTGGTACACCATAATTGCAAATTATTTCACCGGGTTGGGCTTCACCAAAAGTGAAGCAGATGTGAACCTTTATATGTCGATGCTTTGATTCTAACAAGTGATGAGAAACTGATAAAATATTGCAAAGAGGATCTTTCAAGAGAATTTGAGATGAAGAACCTGGGGCTCATGCATTACTTTCTTGGTACGGAAGTATGGCAAGGAGATGGGGAACTGTTTCTCTCTCAGGGCAAGTATGCCAATGAGATACTAAAAAATATACACATGGAGAGAAACAAACCCATGGAGATTCCTCTAGAAGGTAATTGGAGGAAGGAAGATGATACTTAAGGTGAATTAGTGGAGGCTACTATTTATAGACAACTTGTGGGTTCACTTATGTATTTGGTGAACACACGATCAGACATGTGTTTTTTAGTTAACCAACTTAGCCAAGCCATGGTTAAGCCAACCACACTTTATTGGAAGGCAGCTAAACATGTGTTGAGATACTTCATATGAAGTATTTAGTTTTTTTCTTTGGTACATACCTATAGAGGGAGTGGAGCTTCAAGGCTTCACAAATGCAGACTGGGTAGGGATTCCATCTGATAGGAAGAGCACTTCAAGGGGAATCTTCAGTATTAGGTCAACAATAAAATCTTGGTATAACAAGAAGAAGAGATCAGTTGCATTCAGATCGACAGAAGCATAGTACATGGTTGCTAGTCAAGCAACTTGTGAGGCTATCTGGATGAGGAAGATCCTTGTTGGGTTATTTGGTCAACAGATGGATCCTACAATCATTTACTGTGACAATCAAAGTTGTATCAAACTCTTTGAGAATTTGGTTTTTAGGATTGGTCCAAGCATATCGACATCTGGTATCACAATCTATGAGATTGCATGCATAGGAGAATCATGTTGTAATGATCGAATTTAGGCTTCTATGATCCATATATAGTTTCTAAGAATTTTTTTCGGTGATAATCACATCAAGATTCATTTGTTGACATGTTTTGAACCAACCAGTGTGGTTCATCATCAGGACAAGATGAAGAATCAGATCATGGCAACATGTTACATAGAGAGATAGGCCATTTAAAAGTAGTTGTTTCATTATAGCCATTGGAATGATATGTCTCTCTATTTAACTTGTTGCCATTATTTGATTCTTTATCTTGTCCTAATGATGGACCCACACTGGTTGGTTTAAAACACATCAAAAAATGAATCTTGATGTGATTATCACCGAAAAAATTTCTTAGAAATGAGAATCATTTTGCTAGAGTACATTCCTATAGAGGAGCAAGATGAAGATATTTTGACAAATTTGAGTTTCACAGAAGAAGGATCAGGGTAGTAGATAATCCCTTTCTTATTGAGAGGGAGTGTTGAAAATGCAACAAGAAAATCCTAATTTAATTTTGTCCTTGAATTAAATTAGGAATTAAATTGTAATTCCACATCTCATGACAACTTGTAATAGTTAACTAAGTTAATTTGACTAAATTGGCCCAATAATTCGAGTTGAGGGTCTAATTTGAGTCATGCAGAGTGTTTCCTACTTTTTAGGATCCCTGGTTGAGTTTATTTTGAGTTGTAATTATTTAATTTAGTTTAGCTGAGATAAAGTCAATTAAACTAGTTCCAACTGATGGAGGAATTAGTGGGAGATCTAGTAGTGGGGTGTAACCAACACTGATCAACCAGTAAATTGGAGATTCAATCACAATTAACTCATGCATGTCAGATCAAATAAAGACATAGTTGAGGTTGGAGTTCAGGGACATTGTACTATCAATTGTATAATCATCTAAATTGTACATGTGGTGCATGCAATTAGAGGAAGGCCTATGAGGATTGCACAATTCATATTTTTGGAATTTACAAATTAAATATGGGATAATTCCCTATGGAATACCACAAGGAAATAAGAGCTCGGTAGGCAACAAAAATGGCTAAGCATTGACTTGAGTTTGTTTGGGAAGAAGTGAGATAAATAGAGATAGTGCATAGGGTTTGAGCAAATAATTGTAATATTCTCATATTTTCTTATCAATGAACTATACAAATATCGAGGTTTTTTAGTTGTGGCTTTCCCCAAAAAATTATTTTGTTATGTGTGATTGAATTCTTTCTCTTTTATGCCTCATGATTTCATCAATCGTTTATTATTTTTGTTGATGAGTAGAGTAGATTCAAGTCAATTATTTTAGCATATTACAATCTACAGTTTGAATCTACAAGGAATTTCTACAACATCAAGATAGGTATATTTCCTAGGAAAGATTATGCCACACCTCTTTCATAAAAGGTCACTTTTATTTTCAAACCAAGTTAAGGTAATAGAGTCCATGTGACATAGTTCATGTTTCTAGTGCCATGCAGTTGAGTTGATATTTGTAAGGAGTATCATACCTTTGTAACTATTTATTCAATTTATATCTTAACCCATCAAATGTCATTCTAGTAATTATTAATATGGAACTCTACTAATTATTAGTGTGGAATGAAATCTCACAAGAGGGATATGCCATTTTTAGCATTGTGAAGTTATATAGCTTCTAGCTTTAGCGTATATTTGTTTCTCTAATTGTGGATATACAAGCAATTTGATGTATTTTTGCAATCTTTTATGAACTTGAAGACAAATTTCTTGAAAATTTTGGTGGAACCTTTTAGTTAATTTCAAAACATTATTTATCTTTTATGTAATGAGTTGTTTGTCACTACACAAAAATAAATAAAGGAATTTTTATAGCCTCATTTGAAAGATCATTAACTTAATTAGTACCTTTACGAGTACGCCTCTTATTCAAAATATCATTATTGGTCTTATTCTCCTTAATCTCCTAGATTTGTAAGAATTGAGAGAGCCATGGTCTTCTAAGAATTTGGGATATTAGTCTTATTGGGATTATAGGAGTATTCTTCATGGTCTCCTCATCTTATTCTCATTGGAATCAACATCCCCATCATATCCTCTATCTCATAATCTACATCATATCTTCCATCTCATGTAACTTCTTGTCTATTGTATGTGGGAAGAAGTATGAATTGACCCACAAAAGATACTCTAAGTTTTGCTGGGTATTCTTGGTATTGGTGTATGTGAACGAATTGAACCCGTTAATGTATTCATTAATTACATAATAAAAACTCAATAAATGGGAGCTCAGGTAATTATATTAATAATAGAGGCGATTGGGTGTTATATGGCTAAACTCCTAAAACACTAGACTTACAGGATTTCCCTTCTTCTAATATGGCACTTTAACCTAATCCTTACATGGAACTTGCTTCTCCTCATTTTATTACTTGAGGTAACTTATTTTAGGTGACTCTCCCTTCTTCTATTGTGGTACTTTCACCTAATCCTTAATTTACCAACAAAGGACTTGCTTCTTCCTCATCTTATTACTTGAGGTAATTACTTTGAGATGAGTTTAACACATTACTACAGATCCAAGTAGGATTTGGAAACAATGATAAATCAAGTTAGAAGAGGATAACAAATTATAGTAGGAAGTGGCTAAATACCGACAATAATGATATATTTTTAGAATTACATACAAGAGGAGGGGAAAGATATGGCTTGTTTCAATAAGGAAAACATACTTAATTGAGTACTTGAATATTGATCTAAATCTTTCCTTTGTGCAACTTAGTTGATGGTGCTAGTCAATTTGGGACCTAGATTAAGAGTTCATGGGAAATATCTAGAAGCTAATACAATAGACATGTATTTCCCCACTCAGATAATTTGGAATTCCCAAGCTCCATAGGAAAACCCTTTTTTTTTATATGTTGGGTCTATGCATGCATGTATGTATGAGATGTATGCATGTATGTATATATGGAGACTACTAGAGGGAGGAGTGAGGAGGTTAGAGGCCAAAGACACGATAGGTTGTGCAACTTATCTATGATCTGTGAGGAGGAGCACACCATAATTCCTATTTGAAAGGGATAAAGGAGAAAGACGAGGTGCATGAGAGGATCTAGATCCCATTTTAAGAACCATGTCACTTAATAATGTAATTCACCTTTGAAAAATATTTTTATGGTAAATTATAGGGTTGGTTTTGGGGCTTATTAAAATAATGGGTTTGCAGAAAGAAAAAATGAAATTCTAGTTACCTCTCAAATTTGAAATGTAATGTATGATATTGGCACGAAGGGGCATAATTCACAATCGTATAATTGAGTGACCTGTTGTAGAAATCACCAAGATGAGGCCTATCTATAAAGTTACAAATGAAGGAACACCCGATCTGATTCTTCAAAATGGAATCTGGAATGATGTTGATCAACCTATTGCTTCATCATATTATAAACCATGACTACATTATTCTTAAGAGTGCAGAGAATGTTGACCCACGTTATGATGGTTTTTTCCACCTCTTGAACTTTAGAGACTCTAGGTAAGTACGGTAACACTAATGGAGGCCTTTGGCCATAAACAACATGAAAGGATGTCATTTTAATTGAACCATGCTAAGTTTTATTGTACCGCCATTGTATTAGAAGTAATCATTGAACCAATTGGGATTGTTAATAAAGCACCTCAGATATACTTCCAAACACTTATTGATAGTTTTAATATGACCATTAATTTGGGGGTGATAGGTGGTGATAAGATTGAATTGAGTGCCCTAGAGACAGAATAACTCTTGGAAAAACAAATTTTTGTTAAAGTGGGATCATTTCCTGTTATAATAGATTACGACATACCATGGAGTTTAAAGTGTGCTGTAGAGCACAAAAATGATCATATTTGGAAAGGTGATCAACCATCACCATGATTATGGATTTATTTCTAGATCTGGGTAAACCCCATAATGAAGTTCATAGAAATGTCAAACTATAGAGCTAGAGGAATGAGTGAAGGTTGTAGTTAACGTGGAGATTTCATTTTTTCTGTCTTGTGTCAATAGTAAAATTCATATTTTACCATAAATGTTAGCGTTCTTCTTTATTCCTTCCTAGAAAAATGAATGTTTAATCTATTCATATGCTTTATGAAATCCTACATGATACTATTAGAGAGGAATATAATTCAAATAACACCACTAACTTAAATGCTAATCACTTGTTCAAATAAATACACCCTTTATAGTGAATCTATTCATTTTCCAGGTGTAGCCCTAATATGCATGGTGTTCCATTTGGAGTTGTTGTATTAGGTAATATACAATGGAATTTATTAATGATTATTTCTGGGAATTTGATCTGTAAATTGTCATGGATATTCTACTAGATAGTTCGTCACAACAGATATGATAAAATTATACTTAAAAATCCAAAATCTACACTATTATAGTTTTATTTCTCTTTAGATTCATAGATATGTAGATTGATGTTAATAGCATATGCATGTGAATTAAAATTATGCATAAAATAAAGAATAGTGAAATGACAGATGACACACACATTTGACACAAGATATGACTTGGGAAACACTTTCAGGAGAAAACCCCAGCTAGAAGGTGAGGTCGCTTTACTCTCTTTCTTTGAATAGAAAATGTAAGCAAGTATAAAGAATTATGGTCTATGGCATGTGGGTTACTACAATGAAAAAATCCTCTTGGTGTGCTCTATCTCCTATCTATCTCAACTATTTTTTCTCAATTATGGAAAAAATGCACTCAAAATGATCGAACCATTTTTCCTCCTGGTGGCATGATTGTAACACAGTCTGATAGCTTACTAGTGGTTAGATTTGACTACCTCAACTTTTAACTAGAGTTACAATATATACGCTTTTAGAGTCTTCTTCATCATAATTATGTGGGTAGCCCCTCTTTCATGAATAATGGGGGATGTCATGGCATTCTCTCGAATTATGGTGGTGAAAACAGGAATATCAACTTCTAAGTGGCATAAATTTTGCATACAGACTCTGATCGATGTGTTTCTTGCATTATTGGAAATGTATTTGTGCGTAGAATATGCAAAAAAGGTGTGGCACTAAAGTGGCAAATTTTTATCTCCAAAAAAGTTATTTGATGTCTCAAAACACCTTTGGAAGGTTTCAAACCCTAATTTGCCAAAATGGGTCCCATCGGTAAAAAGTGTCTTGTGAGTTGATTCCTCCACCTTTTCCACTTTAAAAGCATTGAGATGGATGAAAAACAATATAATGATCCAATATCGAGCAACATCATCAAACTAGTGTTAGCATGGAGGAGAGTGAAAAGAGGGACCCATCCTCTTCATAATTTCGAGGGAGGGAATTTGCTATCACATTATCCTTTTCCTTCTTATAAATGATCTCATAGTTATATCCCAACATTTTGGTGACCTATTTATATTGTTGAAGGAATGAAATCCTTTACTCTAGGGAGTATTTTAAGCTACAATTAATTGTTTTAATCCAAAAGCATTTCCTTAAGAGGTATGTATGCTAGATATCCACAACATGCAATACAACCATCAATTCATTTTCATAAGATTATTTTCCCAAGTGCTTATCTAGAATTATTTACTAGTAAAAGCCATTGGTAATCCATCTTGCATAGTTACAAGTTCATTTTTTGTTGTTGGAGGTGTCACATTCCAATAGTCTTAATGAAGTCTAGAAAAATAAGCACTAGGGTTGTACATATAGAATTCTTCAAATCCTAGAGGGCCTTTCTGTGGCATCATTCCCACTGAAAGAATTTATTTTGATAAAGTTTGTGAGGGAGTTGATTACCATAGATCCTTATGAAATTTCAATTCCAATCAGTGAGATCTTAAAAAACCTATTAATATTTTACGAGTTTTGAGATGGACCCGACCATTCATCACTTTAGTTTTCATTGGATCCTGACATATTCCATAATGACTAATAATATGTCCCAAATATTCTATTTAAAAGGATCTCAAGAAACATTTTGACCTATTAAAAGAGTTCATGATTAGCAAGCAATTGTAAGACCTAATCCACATGGATGACATGGACATAACCAGATTTACTTTAGATCAATATGCCATCAAAATATACAAGGAGAAAATAACTTAGAAAGTATTTAAAAATTTTATTCATGAGATTTGTAAGGTGGAACATGCATTGAACATGCCTAATGACATCACCAAGAACTTGTAATGGGTTTCATGATTGAGAAAAGTAGTTTTGGAATATCTACTTCCATGTGAATTTGGTGATAGCCTGAGTAGAGATTAAGTTTGGTGAATAATTAAGCTCCTTTTAGCGCTTCCAAAGGGTTATAAATGACTAGAATAGGAAAATTATCCTTAATTGTTATTGTTGTGAGAGCTCAAAATTCACGGCCATTACAAATGATGACAAATAAAGGATGGTACTAGGATGAATGAACCAACCGATAACAACTACTAAATATTTTTTTCCTTTTCATTTTTTTGGGAAAATGAATGGTGATATGGGAATATGTTGGGTGGGAGAATACATAGTATGAGTATGCTATAATGATCATGATAACCTCTAGAAGGTGGTAATCTGTAAGGAGTTTCAAATATAAATTGGTATTTATCCAAGACTAATTTCATGTCAAGATGGATGTGCCGAGATGTCATCTCAAAGGCTTGAATGGCATGGAATTGAGCCATAATTCCTTAGTCATTTTTTAAAAATATTTTCCATACAATGGTAACGAATGATCTCCTAAGAATTGCTTGTGGTTCATTTGAAAGTATAGAAATGCCCGTATTTCTAGAAACACATGTATAGCTCATGAAAATACATGGATATGGGAGTTAATATTCATAACCATTTAGCACCAACCAATGCAACAATGAATGCAACAACCACCTAATTCAATAGAAAAAATGTGGGCTCTCAAGGAATAATCACCCATTTGAAGCTGCACATTTTCACAATGATCACCACATTTCATGGAACCTCCATTAGAAATCATTATATAGAAGTTGTACATAGACTGGGCAAAGAAATCTATTTCTTGGGCTACACTATCAGTTAAGATAATTGCATTAATGCCCAGGAGGATATTTCTCATCATATTGGTATAAAAAATGTTTAAGTTATTGCCCTAGAATTTCAATGTGCGTTAACTTGTGGATCTTGAGATTGATGTATAGGACATGATTGGTAGGGGAATAAATGGCTAGATAGAGATGGGGAATATATAGTATCTTTTTAGTTTTAGCATTGAGCGCCCCTTAGATTTCTTTACCTCTTTAATATTCTTCCAACCAACTAGTATGATAAGGCATTAAGACTAATCCATGTATCTCTTCTTTCAAACTACTAATAGAGTATTCCCTAAAAAGAGTATTGCAGTGAGGATGGAAAGTTGTTAAAATGCGGAGATAAATTCTTCAACTATACTAGAGTTTTTAAGCTTGGCTAGTCATCCCATATAATGAGTGTCTATGTCAATGTACAAAATGGTGGGATAGAGACAGGGAATAAAAGGTATATTTTTAATTTTAGAATTGACCAGAGTCTTGGGTTTCTTAGCCTCTTTAAGATGATTCCAACCAACTAGTACGGTGAGCCATTAAGACTAATCCATGCATATCTTCTTTCAAACCACTATCAGAGTATTAGACATGTTTGCAATGCAGATGGAAAGTTGCTCAAACATGCAGATAAATCCTTTGATTATACTATATATTTTAAGATTGTTTAGTCATCCCAAATAATGAATGTCTATTTCAAATAATTCATATAGGTCTAGGACAGATTGCATCCAAGGAATATAACCTTAATGGAGTTCTTATGCAATTTCCATGATTGCCAACATCTAGGTTATAAATATAAGACACCAACATCAAGTCTCATTAATCCATATGTGATGTAATGCAAGGAAAAATAAATTTCCATATAAGTGACCCAAGTTGTGGGGTTAGGTTCATAAAAATCATTGATATCCACTTTAGGAGCCTATGCCACATTTGAGTCATATGATTGTGAAATAGTGGGGTAGAGTGACGCCCTATGATATTTGATACTTTGGCTCCTTCCTTTAG
This sequence comes from Pinus taeda, assembly GCA_000404065.3. Lineage (NCBI taxonomy): Eukaryota > Viridiplantae > Streptophyta > Pinopsida > Pinales > Pinaceae > Pinus > Pinus taeda. The sequence continues at coordinate 31,398 of APFE030826830.1, read as the reverse complement.
GGAGATATGGTCTTGCCATTAATAACCAATGGAATAATTTTGTATTTCCACGAGTTTGGATAGTTGGCCAATGATTGACTCTAGGTTGACAAGTTTGTCTTGGATTGCATCAAGCATTTGTGATCTGAAATTTATCTAGGACAAAGAATGAAAGGTATTACAAACTCATGTGCATGGATGTGCCTATGTTACTTATGCAACAGATCGATAAGATTGCTAGAATACATAGACACTAAGGAAATTAGAGAAAACATAACAGTGAAACATGTAAACAAAACAAGTTTAATAAGGAGTTCACCTAATGCTCCTAGGCTATGTCTCCTGGTCCAGCCTTTCAGTGGTGACCTCTCTATTATGTTTTCAAGTAGAATTTTTACAACAGTGAGCCCGATTCAAGATTCACTAAATAGAATGGAGTCAGTAAGAATGGAGTGCACAGACTCTCCTTACTAAAACTTGACCTCTGAGGGTCACAGTAGTATGATAGGCCTATGCCGAGGAGTTGCTTGAACCTCTCAAGCCTTCAATGGAGTACACAGAATCTCTCTAACTTTCTCTGGCTCTATCTGGCTCGATGTTGCCTTCAAGTCAGCTAGGCTTCTACTCTTTATTCTCTACTATTAGCTTTCTGCATCTCTTCGCTATCTGCCTCTGTATGTCACCTCTGTCAGTTCATGGCTTTAAATCCAGTCTGTTCTTTGGCTGCTCGTTTCCACTTCTTGGCCTTCTGGTTTCCATTCCTCTGTCCATTCAAATTCCTCTACTTTGCATCATCATCACTAGGTAACGCCTCGCAGGGAGGTGGCCACCTATTTTCTAATGAATTGGGTGTCAGATTCCCTAAATCATATTTGAATGGCCATTAAATTTTTTTGATTCAAGATCGCCCATGGACATGAATCGTTTGCCAACTCATCATCCACGTCAGACTTCAAATCCCCTGTCATCTTGATTTTTGACCTATCAAATCCGGTCAGCCATCGGGACGTATCTCCACCATTGATCTAGACCCCCCAGATCTTACGTTCGTCCTTCATATCGGGCAGACAAGTCGCACAACGTCTACCTGTCTGATGCGGGCGGTTTTCCCTCTCATCCGCCGAACGCATGTTGCTCGATGTGTGGTATCGAGCGGGACTCGGTCAAAACTACTTATCGCTTCAAGGCCTTCCGATATCTTGCTGGTTTGTGGAATCCCGCACTACAAAACTGAAATAGTTACTTTTCCATTTTTCATAGTGATTTCAGGTCTGGGCTCTTCGGGGCTTTCCTTCATTGAGGGGGATGCCCTGTGATACGCGAGTAGCGCTTGGCGCTAATCACGTATTATAATCCACCTCTATTTCACGAATTATTCTCCAATTTTGCCAGTTTTGTGTCATTGCGCTTTACCATGGGCCAACGGTCTGCGCGCTTGAACGAAGGTCCTCGTTGCTTCGCTCTAGCCACAAATGCAATTTTTATGAGGATTCCCTTCTGATAGCTCCAATCTTTTCTAGGACTTGAATCTTTTAGCATAATTTGAAACAGTCACGAAAACTTAGAGAGTTTCTAGGATCCAATTCAGATCACGGCCTTCCCATTGAAAAAGCTTTTGGACCACCAAAAGTTGGTTTTCTTTTAAACATCAATCAAGTGAGGGTATTGCTTCCTCGCTTGCTCAATTTCTATCCATTTCACACTGCTTGGCTTTGAACCTTTGAGTCAAATCTTGAGGTACTCAACATCCCCTCTGCGTGTAGTTCTTACCTTCCTATCCAGAACTGTATCTTCCTGCAACTCATTGAGATATTCAGGTAACAGATCATTAATAGAAGGAAATTGACTCTGCTCTTCAGGATTTTCAATTAATGAAGGTTCAAATAGCCTCAAGCTGTCTGTATTAACAACTGAGTAGATGTGCATGTAAGCTGGCAGATCAAGGTGAAAAGCATTCTCACCAACTTTCTCAAGTATCTTAAAAGGTCCATACCTTATTGGCTTCAACTTCTTACCTTCACCTTGCATTCGGTCTTTGCTAATATACAACCAGACTTGATCACCAACTTGGAAACTATGCTCCATCCGATGCTTGTCATGCCTTGCCTTGTACTTGGCTTGGCTCTTTTCTAGCTATTCTTGTATTGCCTGGTGAATCTCTTGGATTTGTTTAATGAACTTGGTTGCCTTGTCTACATCACCGTGTCCATGAACTTCTATGTCTTTACCAAAGACAAAATCCAAGGGAGACCTTGGTGTGAAACCAAAATAGGTCTCAAAAGGAGATCTCTGTGTAGAAGAATGTTTAGCTCGATTGTAAGCATGCTACACATAACATAAATGTTCATCCCAATGTTTGGGATGCTTGCTGCAATAGCCCCTGAGCAACTGGATCACTGTCTTGTCGACCACTTTTGTTTGGCCATCTGTTTGCGGGTGAAAAGTTGTGCTCTTCTTCAGCTTAGTGTCCATCAATTCCCACAAACTTGACCAAAATTTCCCAACAAATTGGGTATCTCGATCAGATATTATGGAAATGGGTAATCCAAAATGAACCCATACATGCTGAAAGAACAACTTTGTAGTTTGTTCAGCTGTAATCTGTTTGTTACAAGGTATTAAAATACACATTTTGTTGAACCTATCCACAAAAACATATAAATAAGTCATGACCTTTCCTAGATTTAGGCAGTCCTCCAACAAGTCATGGAAACACTTCCCAAGGATGAGAAGGAACTGGTAGTGGAGTGTACAAGCCTAGTTTTCTATTGCTGGGCTTACTTTTAGCACACATGGTACACCCTCTTACATATCTGGAAACCGTCTCATTCATTTTTGGCCAATAACAAAATCTTTGTAGCTATGCAACTGTTTTACTTACATCAAAGTGACATGATATTAGAGAAGTGTGTGCTTCTCGAATTATCTTTACTCTTTCATTTTGTTGAATGCATAGCTTCCCATAATTATACAAGAGTTGGTCCTTAATATTATAATCCAATTCTTCTACTCATTTTCCATGACTTAAAGTTGCATATACATCTTTAAAATGTATATCTTGAGCATATTGTTCAATGTAGATCTCATGCAATACTTAATTATGCATAAGTATAGTAGATGCATTTATAATTGGTCTAGATAACATATCTACAACTTTATTGTGTATGCCCTTTTTATATCTGATGACTAAATGAAACTGTTGTAGAAAACCCATCCATCTATGGTGTCTTGATTGCTGCAACTTAGTTTGGGAGTGTAGATATTGAAGTGGTTGATGCTCAGTATGTATAACTGTCTCTTTGCACATTAAGTAATGTTTCCACTTTTTTACACTTCATACTAATGCATACAATTCTTTATCATATGTGGAATAGTTAACTACTGCAGAGTTAAATGTCTCAGAATGATAACATATGGGTTTATCGTGCTGCATCAACACTGCTCCCATGGCATAGTCACTGGTATCTTTTTCAATCTCAAATGATCTTTGAATATCGGGGAATGCTAGTACCGATGTTGTACTAATCTTTTCTTTCAAGGTGTCAAAGGATTTCTGTTGTTTTCCTCCCCACTGAAACACCTTGTTCAATCCTGTTAAAGCATGTAAGGGAGCTGCAATTAAGGAAAAGTTAGAAATAAACTTTTTCCAATATTGTGCTACTCGTAAGAAGCTTCTGACTTCTGTACCAGATTTGGGTTTAGGCCAGTTTACATGACTGCAACCTTAGAGGGATCTATCTTCAATTCACCACCCCGTACTATATGTCCCAAATAATTCAAAGATGTTTTGCCAAATTCACATTTTGAGAGTTTAACATAAAGATTTTCTCCTTTCAAAACATCTAGAGTTTGCTTAACATGCTTTAAATGTTCTTCCCACATTTTGCTAAATATAAGAATGTCATCTAGATATACAATAAAAAAATCATCAAGAAAAGGTCTGAGCATGTCATTCATTACTCTCATGAAAGTAGCAGGAGCATTAGTTAAGCCAAAAGGCATAACCAGCCACTCATACAATCCCTACTTTGTTTTGAAAGTAGTCTTCCATGCATCTTGCTCTGAAACTCTGACCTCATGATAGCCACTATGCAAGTCTAACTTGGAAAAATAAACAACTTCTTTCAACTGATCTAATAGATCATCTATGCGAGGAAGGGGATAACGATTTTTTATCGTTATCTTATTCAGTGCTCGGTAATCAATGCACATTCTCCATGAGCCATCTTTATTTTTCACCAAAACAATTGGAGACCCACATGGTGATGTGCTAGGTTTGATTAACCCCTTCTTGAGCAGGTCTTGTACCTGCTTCTTGATTTCTGCATTCTCTAAAGCGGACAAACCTGTACATTCCGATGTTAGGCAATGGAGAATCTTGCTGCAAATTAATATCATGCACTATTTCCTTTTTGGGTGGCAGATGTTTAGGTTCTTGAAATAATACATCATATTCTGAAACAACTTTTTCTAAATCAGCTTGCTATTTAGCATCACAACCCTCAAATACATTGGTTTTAGCAGGTTTCTTTTCCTTTACAACCATTAGTTAAAATTGTTTGCATGAATTTACAATTCGTTTCATCTGCCCTGAGTTTATGAGAGTATAATTATTCTTGAGCTTATGAGCTCTTACAATATATTTGATTCCATCTTTAACGAGTAGATACTTGTTCTCATCTCTATAGAAAATAGATTTTCTATCATACAAGTAAGGACTTCCTAAAACAATTCCACATATGTCCAAAGGAACTATATCTAACTCAACCTCATCTACAAACGCTGACCCAAAAGAAAACTTAAGTTTACATTGTCTAGTCACTTGTAGCTTTGCTTTATCACATAACCAACCTAATGGGTATGGTTTCTTGTGAAGTGTGGTTACTAATCCCAACTTCTTTGCAATTGCTTCAGAAATTAAATTTACTTGTGAGCCACTATCAAACAAAGTATCAATCTTTTGATGATTGGAAATAATTCGAATATGAAAATGCTCATGTCTTTTTCTCTCATTTTCTTCATTATCAGTAGATTGTGTAGAATTACTAGTAGCTTCAGAATTTTTACTTTTTATACCTGTGGCTGCAATTGTTGCTTCATCTCTTGAGTCTGACCCCAAATCCTTTTGAATAGCTGCAATAGTCTTCTTCTTCTTGCCCTCGAACTTCTTAGGTTTCAGCTCTGGATGCAGAATCCTGCAGTGTTCATTATCATGCCCATCCTTCTTACAGTGAGTGCATGAAGACTTGCTTTTCTGTACAGTGTTTCTATTCCTCTCTTTCCATTTCTGTTTTCTTTTCTCCTTAGTTTTTCTTGCAGTGGGTTTGGATGATCCCCCAACTTCTGGGTCCCCATTCTTACCTCTAACTTCTAGATGTGTAGCCTGAACGGATACCTCATCTATGCTAGTGGGATTAAACATGAGGATAGTGTGCCTCATGTAATTGTGTAGACCACCTATATACTTCAACAGAGTCTCAAGTGAGTCTAAAGAGATTCCGAGAATCAAATCTCTTTTCCTAAATTCTTGGGTGTAACCTTGTACACTTTTCCCTTTTAGTTGTTGAATAGTTTTCTAGCTCATCATGGCTTGTTGCATGTAGGCTAGTGGATAGAATTGCTTTTTAATTGCATAAACAAATTCACTCCAGACACAAAGAATCTTACCATGTTTCTTCATGTCAGCTTGTGTCCTGCCTTCCCACCATACCAAGGTAGTGCCTCCAAGGCGTAGGCTGGCCAGCTGAATCTTACTCTTGTTTGAGTCAATGCTCTGCACTCTGCAATAAACATCAATCTGTCTGATCCAATTATCCAGCTTCTCTGCGTTGAACTCTCCATCATATATTGGTAAATCAAATTTAACATCTAATTTAATCACATATGTCTTCTTTTTATTTTTAGGGCTATTAGGAGGTGTGAGGAACTTTTCTTCTTTCCCCTTGCCTTTAGAGTTGTCATGGAGGAGAGACTCTTCTTCTCCTAATTTAAGCTTTGATCTAGTTAGCATTCAACAACAAAATCCATCACAAGCTTGTCTAACCTTAGTAACCTAATGCTCTGATACCACTTGATCTGGAATTTATCCAGGACAAGTAATTAAAGGTATTACAGACTCATGTGCATGGATGTGCCTATGTTACTTATGCAACGGATCGATAAGATTGCTAGAATACATAGACACTGAGGCAATCAGAGAAAAGATAACATTCAAACATGTAAACAAAACAAGTGCAATAAGGAGTTCACTCAATGCTCTTGGGCTATGTCTCCTGGTCCAGCGTTTTTGTGGTGGCCTCTCTATTATGTTTTCAAGAAGAGTTTTTACAACTGTGAGCTCGATTCGAGTCTCACTAAACAGAATGAAGTCAGTAGGAATGGAGTGCACAGACTCTCCTTACTGAAACTCGACCTCTGAGGATCACAGTAGTATGACAGGCCTATGCCAAGGAGTTTTCTTGAACCTCTCAAGCCTTTAATGGAGTACATAGACTCTCTAACTCTCTCTGGCTCTGTCTGGCTCGATGTTGCCTTCAGGTCAACTCGGCTTCTACTCTTTGTTCTCTACTCTTAGCTTTCTGCCTCTCTGTTCTTGCCTCTCCGTGTTGTTCTCTCCCCCCCTTCTGCTTCTGTCTGGTCACGGCTTTAAAGCCAATCTGCTCTTTTGACTGTTCGTTTTCGCTTCCCGACCTTCTGGTTTCCTTACCTCTATCCATTCGAATTCTACTACTTTGTGTCATCATCACTGGGTAATGTCTTGCAAGGAGGTGGCCACCTGTTTCCCAACGATCTGGGTGTCAGATTCCTTGAATCATTTTTGATTGGTCGTTAATTATGTTTGCCTCAAGATCGCTCGCGAATCATGAACCATTTTCCAACTCATCATCCACGTTGGACTTCAAATCCCCTGTCATCTTGCTTTTTGACCTGTCAAATCCGGTCAGTGATTGGGACACATCTCCGCCATTGATCTAGGCCCCCCAAATCCTACGGTCGTCCTTCATATCGGGCGGACAAGTCACACGGTGCTTACCCGTCCGATGCAGGTGGTTTTCTCTCTCATCCGGTGGATGCATGTCGCTCGATGTGTGGCATCGGGCGGGACTCACTCAAAACTTCTTATTGCATCGAAGCCTTCCGATATCCTGCTGATTTTGGGAATCTCGCGCTGCGGAACCGAAACAGTTGCTTTTTCGTTTTTCATAGCGATTTCGGGTCTGAGCGCTTCGGGGCTTTCCTTCACTGAGGAGGATTCCTTGCAATAAGCGATTAGTGCTTTAGCCACAATCACATATCAGAAACCACCCTTGTTTCTTGATTTGGCCTCTCGTTTTGCCAGTTTGCGCCAACGAGCATTACCATGGGCCAATGGTTTGCGCGCTCGACCGTGGGTCCTCGTTGCTCCACTCTGGCCACAACTGCAACTATTTACAAGGATTCCTTTTGATAGCTTTGATTTTTCTAAGACTTTAATCTTTTAGCATAATTTGAAACAGTCATGAAAACTTAGAGAGTGTTTTAGGATCCAATTCAGATCACACATCAACATACAAGTCTTGGGTCATCGGAAAGTTCATGGTACAAGTGTGGGGCTGGCTAGGCATGGTGAACCAGGTGCATATTCCTTGTCCAATAGGTGAATCTCGAGCAATTTCTGAACATATCTAGGGATCCATGAAGTGTTTTATACTATTGCGGAGGCCCATGGCTCTCTACACACACCCCACATGTGCCAATGTAGCCCTCTGGAGGGATAGGACCCCGTATAGGAAGACTAAACCCAAAATGTAGACCATCGACAATTCTGCATATGATCCAATGCATCCCCATACCTTTCATCATATCAAGTCATTAAAGAAATCAAGTAAACAAATTTAAAAACCATGGAAAATGAGTGGGCACTTCATAATGTCATGCCCTTCCATACTGGGCTTTGGCATGTGCCAGTGTCTCCAAGCTCCAAAAGGGGTTAACCAATTATCCTATCAGGTGGTTTCTACTTCTAAAGGGGGTTGATATGTTCATGGTACATCCATCAAGTGGTAGTGGTATGTGATATAATGATGGAGTGGAGTAGGGGACAAAGGGAAACAACCTGGGTCACACCTTATGGTGCAATGGTATCTAATAAAAGGGAATCCCACACTTGGGTAAATGATGTATAGGATGGAGAAATCGTGGTACATAAGTTACACCAGCCTTGATTTTTCCACCCTCCCTCAAATTCATTTTTCCTTTTATGATATTCTTTGGTTAACCTCTCGGGGCTCAAAGGGATGAGATCATGATGTGTTAAGTATATCAATGGATACCCCCTTTTAAGGTGGGGAATTCATCACCCACTAGGGGTTGGGACAATCATGGGGTCCTGAATGATAAAGGAGACTCATAAAGGGCCTCTAGGAACTAGGGGGATTGACATGGAAGGGGAAGAGCTTATGTAATGGATTTTTCCCATGTGCTAAATGTGTTTGTCGCGACCATCTTTTGCATTTTGTGGTACAATTTCCTGTTGAGTGTGGCCAATTATGCTTTTTACTTTCTTTTTAGCTGCATCAACCCTCAGGCATCATTCCAGGCCTGACCCAAGATGTTGGACAAGGGGAGGGGGTGGCTGACCCTATGTGGACCTAGTGGAGGAATGTGGACCCATGTGGGAGAAGTGATGAAAGGGGGTATAATAAGCAGAAAGGAATAATATATGTGAATCGAGGAGTGGGACCATGTATCCAAAATAAGGGTTTCCCATGAAATACCATCCCAAAGGCCCGGAGATCAGTAAAAGAGATCCCATGAGACTAGGGTTGAAGGTTAACACCGTAAAAGAGATCCAGGGGACAAGGGCACATACCTAGTCCACTATTTCCGCCAAATCCCCCCATTAGTCCCTGCCCAATAATTTCCATGATAAGAAAACTAAATTACTCAATTACCAAATGACAAGACATACCTTTCAACTTGGGAGGCCCACCTTCAAACATATTATCATGACAGATGGGTGAGGGACCACATGGCTGGCTCAGATGGTAGAGAAATGGCATAATGAGCTAGTTGGGCCTGCAAGGGGTTGTTGGATTTCATCTGAGCATCATCATGGAGAAAAAAATTCTCCTAGGGATATCACCCAAAAAATGGTGGGTAACATCTGGCTTCAATTGGGACATGAACCCTTAGAAAAACGGGCAAAGTTACTAGAACGAGAGGTCATGAGAACACCAACAATCTCTTGGTCATCGTAGACCTATTATCTACACATATCGAAGACTAAACCCATGAGGCATCATGTTTTTATGGTGTCTTATGATCACCCATGCTTAATTTTAGGCCATAAAATCAACAAAATATAAAATATGAAAGTTTTAATCTAAATGCAGCTAATCTATCATGAGAAATACCATACTATGTTAGTTCTAATGCAAAATCAACATGCAATGCATCCTACTCTACAATGTATATGATACAATGTCAAGTCTCAAGGAAAGGGGTGATACGACTTAAGTTGATCGACTCAGGGCAAAGTTCATCATTGAGTCTAGCAATGTAATAATAGTCCTCCCCAACTTTTCCATGAATATTGAAAAGCATTAGGTCTCTATCAACCAAGATCATGTCCTCGACCTTATATTCCATTTTAGGCTTCCACTTTTTTCTCATCTTGTGATTTGGTCATTTGAGAATGCGTACTTCTTATGATGGGAGAATAGGAGAAGGCTTCTCAATTTCATGTGTTTCATAGTATGGGATTGGTCTAGGCTTGATCACATGAGAAAGGTAGGTAGGATCTCTATAGAGGACAAAAGGGGTACCATCGGTTTGTGGGATAGTAGCATATCATAAGTCCATTTGGAGATGACCTCCAACCATGGCTCCCCACTTCCTAGATAAGAGTGTTCCCCATACATCAGGGATATCTATGACCACAACATCCATGAGAAGTGATATATTATGGTTCCTATCCAAAGATAAATTTAGGTATTTTGTGAGACCTTCCACCTCTATGGGCTTAGAGTTAAAAACATATACCTTTTTGTATGGGCGAGTGATGTTGAGACCCAATTGCTTCATAACTTTTAAAGGCATGATGTTTACAGAAGCCCATGAGTCTAACATACAATTGTGTAAGAGGAGATCATTGATAACCAAAGTGAGCATAAATGGTTCATACCCAGGGTTTTGATCAAGAATATGATTTTTTTGTAAGTCTTCGGGTGATTCTTCTTCCTGAATACCTAGGGACTTCTTGATTTGTTGTTGTTGCTTGGGAAGTTTTGCAATCTCTTGCAAAAGAATGAGTATGGTTATTTTACCTGTGGCATCCCCTACATCAATGTCAAGCCTAGCCTCTTTTCCTTTCTCTTTCTTCTTGATGTTATCTTTCCTTAAAGGATCCTTTTTTGAATTGGCTTTGGTTGGGGGATCCTTTTTGATAGGAATTTCAAGGAGAGACTCCTTGGGAGGGGATTTCTTGGGAAATGAGTCTTCTTTAGGTGGTTCTTTAGAGGTTGTAGGTTATTTATTATTGTCATTTCATGAATAATGGACCCCTTTGAACCTTCCCTTGCTATCAACATTAATAATGGATTCCTCCTTTTCTTCCAAAAGGGTGACCTCATTAATGGGAGGATGCGTGTACGAGCCTCCTAGAAAAATGTTGAAAATCTCAGATTTCAAAATGTTGGCTTGCTCATCTATTTCTTCATCATCACTTTCCTCCTTTTCACTTTCCTCATCTTTTGAAGATGAGTCTTTCTCAATTGCATTAGTTGGATCCAAAGTTTTTGGGATTTGCAACGAGCTCGACTTATCCTCTTCATTTTTCTTTTTGGGAAAGGGTTTTCATTTTGGAAAATAACTATATTTTTGGGCCCTTTCCAAGGTAGTGATTTTATTCATGATAACCTTGTCACATGAGTTGACTTCTTCACTAAAATTCTCCATTTTCTTAAGGATGGCCAAAAAGGTCTCTTTATGTTGATCTTTAGATTTCTCCTTCTTGACCTCGGGTTTAGCCCTAAGGTGTTCAGTGAGATCCAGTTTCAAGATTCGTAAGTTTTCCTCAACTTCCATTGCTATTTCTTTGGGTTCAGCCAATGTGGGAGGTTTCTTGTCCCTTAATGCATAGGTCAAGTTGTGAAATTTATGTGAGTTAAAATTTGGGCCTTCGTGGTGGGAAGAGATAGTGTGGGAGGATGATAACATGAAGGTCCAACTCCAAAAAAATGTTTGTGCCATTTAGTGTTTCTTGAAATAACTATTGTATCTTTGTATTGTATTGTAAGGTAAATGAGTATTGTTTTTAAAAAAAATTATGAAATGAGTGCATATGATTTGTAAAATTATATATCACCGTTAATTAAATGTATATGATTTATTTCTTTTACCTTAGCTTTTGGTTAAATGTATAATTGAAAAGGTATTTTCAAATTGTAATTTTAAATTTTGTTTTTATAAAAATTAATTTTTATATTTTATAATTTTAATAATATAAATAAATCGAATTACATTTGAAACTGGTTATTTTATATTTTATGTTTATAAAATTTATTTATTTTAAATGTTTTAACCATTTTTTTAAATTTCTAATTAAATAGTTGTATTTTAAATAATTTTACATATTTTAATGAATTAGATTAAAAATGGTTATATATAATTTTATGTATAGTTTAAATTTATATTATATAATTATTATTATTTTAAATCTATACATGGATTCAAAAAGCTTTGTGAATTAATCTGTGTCATAGATGTAATTTTCGCTCTATTGACCATATTTTTTGGTGGAGTTGGTTATTCTTTGGTGTAGCTTGGTATACTATGATTTAAATTTCTAATAACATTATTTCTTTTAATTATGAGAGGAAATCAAGAGGCAATGTAACATTGAATTTATTTTCCTTATACTTAGTCACACATAACAACAGACACCTCTCGTTGTTTTATGTAAGTTGGCTTATTTAATACTATGAAAAAAAAGAAGTGCATGCTTAGGTTGTTGAGGTTTTCAGAAATGGAAATGAGACCTCAACCAACTCTCTAATCACATAAACCAAATGAACCATAAAGTTCTAGAAATGTATCTTAGCAAACCCAACTATTGCATACAGAGAGAAACCAAATGAACCATAAAGTTCTAGAAATGTATCTTAGCAAACCCAACTATGCCATATAGAGAGGTAAGTTGACATCAAAATTACTAAATGCAAATTACATATGTAACATAACTCATAAAGTAATGTAAAATTACAAACTAACATAGAAAAATCACGAGGGCATCTGAGGGCCTGATCGAGGGGAGGTCAATTCTCCTTTTCCTTTACATGGCTTTTAATCCTTAGCTCATCCTTTGTGATGAAAGGATTGGGTTTCGATGCCTTTGGAGGTGGATGTGGTTAGGAGCTCCAAAGATCACTATAACCTGATATTATCAAACCTCCTTTGAAACTTAGTCTCTATTTTTTGTACTAAGGTTTGTTGACGTCTCTAGTTAATAGAATTAACTAGAGATTCCATTTTAGCCTAAATGTCAGGATAGTTATTTTGGCAGAAGCTCTTCTGAGCTTGTTTAATAGCTCTCTCAACTGATTTTCCCTTAGGGAGTAGGATGTGCTACTATGAAAATATCTATTCCCCTTGATAATTTGGGAAACCCCCATCTTACTTGATTATGGAACTTCCCAAGGAAACATAACAATGATAGGATTAATGTAATAAAAAACCACACCCATCACTCAAACTAAATGATGGGAAAGATATTTCCTACTATAGGAACCTGCGACCTCATGAAGCAAAGAAGCCAATGCAAGTACCACATACAGAGGCTTCCCATAGACTAGGCAACCTCACCCATAACAAAAAACAAGAAATTGACCCCATAATATTGATTATACCTTGAAAAATAAGCAGGAAAATAGAACCAAATTCCAACTCCCATTGGAATGGTGAAGATAAAGTTCAAAGATCCCCAGGGGATAGCTAGATCAACCATAGTAAAGAGAACTAGAGGAATAAGATTAGATTTATTACTTGAAGCAAGCCCATGTTTGGAGAAAGCCTTTCTTAACTATATATTTCCCATTCTCTTACATATTTTCAGTTATACAAGTGCTTCCCCATCCAAATGACATTATAATATAGCATGTCCTAACACCATCATTGTTTGTGAGGTATGGTTCATCCTTTCCAAATGATCAATAAATGACCATGGATATTCCATTGGAATATTTTTTTCATAATAAATATGATAAAATTATTGAAATATTTATCGTTAACCTCTTTTCACTAGATTCCAAATTATTTTGTTCTTAATTAATTGAAATAGATAAAATATGAGAAATAGAAAAAACAAAGAAATACAACCACCAACCATAATAAACATAAAGATTTTCCCTAGGAAACTCTTACATGATGAAACCAAAATAGAAAGTGAGGTTTCTCTACTCTCTTTTCTCTAGTATGAAAAATGTTAAAGTACCAAGCAAGAGGTACTCTTTATGGAGTTACCTAAAACATGTGGCATGCATGGCTACTACATAATCGTAACCCCCTCTATTTTTCTCGCTAAATCAACTCCCAATTTCTTTTCTCAACTATAAAATTGATACATTAACATAGAATGGAACCCCTACTCCTCCTAGTAGCCTAGTAAATAAAATAGCCCAATAACCAACTAAATCAAAGGTTTGGCTCCCTAGGGCCTCCATCACAGTTACAAATTTGGGCCTTCTAGAGTCTTCATGAAATTCCACATGTGGATAACATCATATGTGTGAGTAAGGATGATTAGTATGGCATCCACTTGTATCATGGTGGTCAACACAGTAGTTCAACTTGCAAGAGTCATAACTTTTGCATACAAACTTCGATTAACATAACTCTTGCACCAATGAATAACACCTAGGGTTCTAACATAAGTTAGGTTTTTTTACCAAAAAACACATCATTTAATGCCTTAAAATGGCTCCAGAAGGTTTTGAACCCTAATTCTCCAATATGGGACCTATTCCTAAAAATGACCCTACAAGTTGATTCCTTCAATTTTTCCACTCTCAGAGCATAACCATAGATGAAAAATATTATGATGATCTAATTCAAATCACTAAACATCCTCCACAAAATAATTTCACATAGAACCAAGCCATATCCCACATTCTCTACCATCAAGACTAATCTACGAATTTGGTGCTCGTAGAAGAAATCTCCATGTATTATACTCTTGGCTGATCTTGCAATGTAGCTAGCTCAACTTCTAGAGTCAAGTTCCCTAACACTTGACCTAGGGTTCATACACCCCTAATTTAATTATATATGTCTTTCATTCTTATTTACAATTATTTTATTATTAAAAACATAAACCTATACTAGTATTGGATTCCATGGGATGAGACAAGCGGGAGGGAGGATAGGCATTCATCACACAAGGAAGTGAATGGGGAGGATGTACAATATCATTCCTCACCCACTTAATTGTTCAGGCTCATTTCAATGTGGCTCTATAAAAGATGGTTATTCACTATAAGAATAATCTCCTTGAACAAGAAGGACAAGGCATTAATGTTACAATTTGCATAATGATTATGGTGCATTTAATCCTTGTTGTCACATCAATGATGATATCCTCCCCTCACTAATTTCCTTGGATTCAAAGTATTTTATGCATTCAAGGAATTTTCTTCTCGTCTCCTTCACTTGGTAAACCTATTGTTTCCCTCTGTTTCTATTGGATGGATATTCCTCTATTATGGCTTTTGACATTAGTGCTTCTCCTTCAACTTGAAAGGTTTTCCTTAGCACTCTGATTGTTGTTTGAACATGTACAATTCTATCATTTCTTTGATTAGTCTTGTGGGTTTCCTTAGTGGGATTATTTTCCTCCCTTCCTCTATGCATTTGATTTTGTTTCTCTATATATCCTTCCTGCTTCAATTATGATGAGGTGATGTGGTTGAAGGATGTTCACAAGCTCAATTGTGAACTAGTATTTAGATAGGTATTATCAAGCCCAAGTTTTTTTAGATGTTCAACAAGAGCTACAAGATGTCAAACAAGAGGCTACTAAGGAGAGAGACTATCTCCCTAATATAGAAATAATCTTAGAGGTGGTTGCATGGGTACTGGATACATGGAAAACTAGAGGAAGACATAATTAATATTTACATGCTATAGACTTATATTGGCAAATGAAGATAAAATTAACAACCCAATGAGGTGGATCTATATATTTCATCATAAACTACATGATATATGTTTGGTTTAATAGTTTTTGTAGTTTCCTTACTAATTTCCAACCTGGGAATTTTAGTTTACTTGACAATTTCAATATTGAACATCTTAACACTATCTATTTTTGTATAAATTTGGACTTTAATTCTCTTTTGGAAAAGAGAATTTTTTATTGCCACCAGTTTGGTTTTCCTAGTAGAAGACCAGGGGCATGCAATAGCTCCCAGATTATGTAATTTCAAGGAATCTTAATATAACTTTTTAGTCTTACAAAAAAAAGAAGAAAAAAAAACATATGCCTAACTAGTATATTACTTATAGTTAACCTACTAATTATTTTATTGTTGAATCATTTTCACATTATTATTATAACAACAATTAATATATACATTAAATATTATAAGTTTTAGGTATTAACTACTATAGCTACTCATTCAAATGTATCTTATGTGGTGGTAATCCTTCTAGATATTAGAGGGAAAAAGGAATGTGACTTCACCTAGGGAATACAAATATCCGCAAATAATGAATTTGAGGCCTTAGCAACATTTCAAGGATTGTATCAAAGAAATATATGTTGAGTAAAGTGTGCCACTTTTATTGAGGATTCCTCCACAATCATTAGATTTATTCTTAAGAATTGGATCCCCCATTGAATTGGATTAAAAGAAATAATCTGAAGAATTCAAGATTGACTAGAGCATTTTGATACTATATCTTACTAGGATGTTTTGTGCCATATCATTTAAAGGGAAGATCAACTCCCTAAGAAAGAAGAAAATTTAAATGATGCAAGATGTTTTTGATAAGTGGAAGTATATGCATGGAATTCAAGATGGGGATTTATTGTTCCTCCCTTGTTCCTGTTCTTTGTAGTTTATTAGCAATAATCATTAATATATGTCATAACTTAACATGTGATTCAAATTCCCATGGGAAATTTTTGTGTTGATGGAAACCTTTTATCTTCATTTGTGCTCTTCTATACATGGATAATTTTGAGAGGTTCCTCCTTTATATTCATAGGATGGGCTTGTGGTTAAGATAAACATGGTTGTTTATTAGGGAATATTGTCTTCTAGTCATCAATATGGCTCATTATAGGAATATAGAATGTGTTATCTTCAAATTAGTGGAATTTCATTATCAAATGGAAGTATATGAGAAAAGGGACAATATGAAGCATGAAATATGCATTCACAATGGAATGATTAATACTAGAGGTGGAAAGAAAATATTTCTAGTTATACGATAGGTGAGGATGAGACATGTAGTAGAGACCAGGGTGCAAATTCAAATATGATGGGTGACAGAGAAAGAGTGGAAAGAGTTTATGATCATTTAGGTAGCTAGAAACTAGGTGTTAGAGGAAAAATGGAAATTGTTAGAGAAAAGTGTTAAATACATTGAGAATTATTTGAATTTGACCATAAAAGAACTGTTACATAACTCTATCCATATGCTTTTTGGGTACTTCATTTTTTATTAATCAATTTTGATCAACAATTGGTCACGGAAAGAAGAAAACAAGAAGTGGAAAGAGGATAGATGGACCAAGTTGCTATTTTTGAAATTGTCAAGTGAATGCGAAAGCAGGATTGAAAACATCAAAGTGAAAGGGAGTCCAATTGATTTTATCAAGGCACACAATTATGTTTGACAATGTCACATGAGTTATATCGATCATGTCAAAGCATGTAAGCTAAGGTTGAGAATATCAAAGGAGTGGATTGATTGATGATGTCAACAGGACCAAAGCTATAAAAGGAGCTACAAATTGAGTTGTGGGATGTATGCATATGCATGTATAGAGGGAGAGAGGCACGAATAAGTGTAGATACACAATTACACATGTAGATAGATAGAGAAGAGATAGAGGATGAAGAGAGAAGTTGACATGCTGTCAGAATTCATATTGATGTTATTTTCATATGTTCTTGTATTTGTAATTAAGGTTCTAGGGGAATTTGTGTATCAAATATAGTTGTAGCCACATGGATATATGATTGTATGCGCTATTTGGAAAAATGTTAATAAAAGGAGACAATTTGCAAGGAGATTTATTGTGTAATGTGTGTGATCATTATCTGCTTGAAATTTTTAAATTCCTTTTTAAGTTCATGTGTAATCACTCTCTAGTTTCATGTGTAATGGTGGTTGTATTATAGAAATGGTAAATTTATTCACTCACCTTTTGAAATCTTTTCAATACACTTACGTCTTGTAATTGATTCGGGTGAGACTTGTTATTGCTAAAAGTAGTAGGGATCCTAGAGTGGCACTTTCTAGGTCAAGAGAAACAATGAAGCTAAATCCCACTGTCACCATATCTAAAGCTTCCCACTCTTTATAGATTTTCACTGATGGGAGGAGACCCAATATATAGAGAATCACTTATGAAGGATAGATCAAATAAGATGGATGTGAAGTGATCTTGATGATCCTTTCCTAGGAGAGACTCAAGAGTGGGACTTGCTTGCTTCTTAAGTGAGGTGGAAGGTTCTCTAGGATAGGGGAATAGGGATTTGAGGGGTTGGCTTAAGGAATGTGACTTGTATAGTAGCTTCCTAAACCCTAAAATCCTTGTGGAACTTGGTTTCCCAAGAGGTTTTCAGGAGTTGACTTTGATAAGATATGGGACCAAATAGGACCATGTGGACCTAGGTTAGGTCAAGAGGAGGGGTTTTAGCAACCAATGATGAGCTTGACATAAAAAATGAAGAGAAGGGAGTCAAATAAAGGATCTTCACTTATAGGTGCTAAAATGATCCCTTTGAAGTACTAGCCTAGGGCAACCTAGAGAAAAAAACAATCTCAAGGCTAGGGCTTGGGATATCTCATACTCCCACCATCAAAATTCCGTAAAATTTGGAGGAGGCCTAGGAGACACACCAACATAGAAATACACACGAGATCACAGTTTTTCTATGGGTAATTTTTCAATAAAATGATGCCCTAAGAGCCCTAATGTGGCTAGAACTAGAATAAAGAAGGAAATGTGAGAAAAATTGATTCTTAAAGTGATCACTTAATGGTATACCAGTTCCTAATCCTTTGGGGAGATTAGATTCAAGAAGATATTGAGAATGGACTTCGTTTCTAGGTCAAAGAGGCTTCAAGGACTACTTTGCTTAGCATTAGGGCAAAGGAGAGTGGCCTTAAAGCTTTATAATTTGTTTTGCAAGACGAGATGTCTTATCCAGATGAATTCAACCATAGAATTATCCCTAGGAAAATTTGTTCAACATACATGGCCCATACATAGAGAGATGCTATCTAGAGACAATAATTCCACAAATTTGCAATAATGCATTCAACAATTAGCCCTAGTATAGCGGAAATCCCATTATCAATGCATGTGACAAAGTAAAAAAAAAAGAATAGAATTAAATTAGTACTTACATGTAAGAGAATATATCCAACCATCAAAAAATTTCCAATCAAGAAGCTCCAAAACAAGAACAGATAATCCAAACATCAAAATTCATTCCATGCTCCAAAATTTCGTCTACCAAGAATGAATAGCAAGAATCTCTACAGAGATCCAAGTCCAAACCAAGTGATGATGATAAATGAACTCTCATCACTTGTATTTATACACCTCTAAGGAGTTTGATTTATTTATTTAGGTATGCATTAGCCCCTAAGATAAAATAATGTGAAAAATAACTAACGTTTGGTGACAATCCCACCAAACTAGCTCATAAACATAAGAATAAGCCTCTCAAGAGGTAAAATGATCAATAATACATGTCGTTAGGCTTTCTAAGAAGTCTAAAGAAGTACATAAGTTCCATAATAATGAATAGGACTCCAAAAAGTAATGGACAAGGAGGTGGTCGCTTATTCTCCACATAATAAACCTGTGGTGCTCTCAGTGGGTGTGGGGGCACACAAGTAACCTGGTGGGTCTCCAAGTAGATCGAAGATTCCTGTAGACCATTTGTAAGGGCTCAGATAATGGTTCAAGTGATGCAACATCAAAATACAAGTCTTGGGTCATCTTCCAAGTGCATGGTACAGCTATGGGGTCGGCTGGGCATGGTGAACTAGGTGCATCTTCCTCATCTAATAGGTGAATCTCGAGAAATCTCTGAACATCTCTAGGGATCCATGGAGTTTTTTCTACTTCTGTGGAAGACCATGGATCCATAAACACACCCTAAATGTGCCAATGTAGCCCTCTGTAGGGTTAGGACCCCGTATAGGGAGACCAAACCGAAAATAGAGACCATTTAAAATCCTGCATAAGATGCAATGTGTCACTATACCTTCCAACATATAAAGTCATTAAAGAAATCAAGTAAACGAATTTAAAAACCATGGAAAATGAGTGGGAACTTCATAATTTCATTCCCTTCCATAGTGGGCTTTAGCATGCGCCATTGTCTCCAAGCTCCAATAAGGGTTAACAAATTATCCTATCAGGTGGTTTCTACTTCTAAAGGGGGTGTTATGTTCATGGTACATCCATCAAGTGGTAGTGGTATGTGATATAATGATGGAGTGGAGTAGGGGACAAAGGGAAACAACCTGGGTCACACCTTATGGCGTAAGTGTATATAATAAAAGGGAATCCCACACTTGGGTAAATGATGTATAGGAGGGAGAAATCATGGTACATAAGTTACACAGAACTTGATTTTTCCACCCTTCTTCAAATTCCTTTTGCCTTATATGATATTCTTTGGTTAACTGCTCGGATATCAAAGAGATGAGATCCTGATGTTCAAAGTATAGCAGTGGGTACCCCCTTTTAAGATGGGGTGATTCATCACCCACCAGAGGTTGGGACAATCATGGGTTCCTCAATGATAAAGGAGGCTCATCAAGGGCCTCTAGAAACCAAGGTGATGGACATGGAAGAGGAAGAGCTTATGTAATGTATTTTTCCCGTGTGCTAAATATGTTTGTTGTGACCATATTTTACATTTTGTGGCACAATATTCTGTTGAATGTGGCCAATTATGATTTTTACTTTCTTTTTGGTTGCATCAACTGTCGGGCATCATTCCATGTCTGACCCAAGATGTGGGGCAAGGGGAGGGGGTGGCTGACCCTTTTGGACCCAGTGGAGGAATGTGGACCTAGGTGGGAGAAGTGATGAAAGGGGGTATAATAAGCGGAGAAGGAATAATATATGTAGACCAAGGAGTGGGACCGCATATAAAATCAAGGTTTCACATGAAATACCATCCCAGAAGTTCGAAGATCTGTTAAATACATCCCATGAGACTAGGGTTCAAGGTTAACACCCTAAAAGAGATCTAATGGAAAAGGGCACAAATCTAGTCCACTCTTTTCGCCAAATTCCCCCATTAGTCCCTACCTAATAATTTCCATGATAAGCAAAATAAAGTACTCAATTACCAAATGAAAAGACATACCTTTAGGCTTGGGAGGCCCACCTTCAAACAAACTATCATGACAGATGAGTGAGGGACCACATGGATGGCTCAGGTGGTAGAGAAATGTCATAATGAGCTAGTTGGGGCTGAAAGGGGTTGCTGGCTGTGAGCTGAGGACCATCATGGAGAAAAAATTTCTCCTAGGAATATCACCAAAAAAATGGTGGGTAAAATCTGGTTCCAACCGGGACATGAAATCTCAGAAAAGAAGGTAAAGTTACTAGAAAGAGAGGTCATGAGAACACCAATAATATCTTGGTCACCGTAGACCTGTTACCTACACATATCAAAGACTAAACCCACGAGGCATCATGTTTTTATGGTGTCTTATGATCACCCATGCTTAATGTTAGGTTGTAAAATCAACAAAAAATAAGATATTCAAGTTTTAATCTAAATGAAGCTAATCTATCATGAGAAATATCATATGATGTTAGTTCTAATGCAAAAATCAACATGAAATGCATCCTACTCTACCATGCATATGGTACAATGTCAAGTCTCAAGGAAAGGGGTGATATGACTTAACTTGACCGGCTCAAGCCAAAGTTCATCATTGAGTCTAGCAATGTAATAATAGTCCTCCCCAACTTTTCTATGAATCTTGAAAATCATTGGATCTTTATAAACCAAGACCAAGTCCCCGACCTTATATTCCTTTTTAGGCTTCTAGTTTGTGATTTGGTCATTTGAGAATGCGTACTTCTTGTGATGGGAGAATAGGAGAAGGCTTCTCAATTTCATGTGTTTCATAATATGGGATTGGTCCAAGCTTTATCACATGAGAAAGGTAGGTAGTCTCTCTATAGAGGACAAAAGTGGTACCATTGGTTTGTCAGATAGTAGAATATGACAAGTCCATTTGAAGATGATCTCTAACCGTGGCTCCCCACTTCCTAGATGAGAGCATTCCCCATACATCAAGGATATCTATGACCATAGCATTCATGCGAAGCGATATATCAGGGTTCCTATCCAAACAAACCTTTAGGTCTTTTATGAGACCTTCCACATCTACGAGCTTAGAGTTAAAACCACATACCTTTTTGTATGGGCGAGTGATGTTGAAACCCAATTGCTTCATAACTTTTAAAGGCATGATGTTTGCGGAAGCCCTCGAGTCTAACATACAGTTATGTAAGATGAGTTCATTGATAGCCAAAGTGAGCATAAATTGTTCATACCCAGGTTTTCGATCAGGAATATGAATTTTTTGTAAGTCTTCAGGTAAATACCTAGGGACTTCTTGATTTGTTGTCGTTTCTTGAGAAATTTTACAATCTCTTTCAAAGGAACAAGTATGGTTATTTTCCCTATGGCAGCCCCTACATCAATGTAAAGCCTTGTTATTTTTCCTTGGAGGATCCTTTCTTAAATTAAATTTCGTTGGGGGATCCTTAGGAAGAATTTCAGGGAGAGACTCCTTGGGAGGGTGTTTCTTGGGAAATGAGTCTTCTGTAGGTGGTTCCTTAGAGGTTGTAGGGTATTTATTATTTTACTTTCATGAATATTGGACCCCTTTGAACCTTCCCTTACTATAATCATTAATAATGGATTATTCCTTTTCTTCCTTAAGTGTGACTTCACTAATGGGAGGGTACGTGTACGAGGCTCCTAGAAAAATGTTGAAAATGTTTGATTCCACAAGGTTGGCTTGCTCATCTATTTCTTCATCATCACTTTCCTCCTTTTCACTTTCCTTATATTCGGAATATGTGTCTTTTTCAACTGCATTAGTTGGAGCCAAAGTGTTTGGGATTTTCAATGAGCTCAACTTATCCTCTTCATTTTTCTTTTTGGAAAAGGGTTTTTGTTTTGGAATATAACTATATTTTTGGACCTTTTCTAAGGTAGTGATGTTATTCATGATAACCCTGTCACGTGAGTTGACTTCTTCACTATACGTATCCATTTTCTTAAGGATGGCCAAAAGGGTGGTCAGTGACATCCACTTTCGAGATTCGTAAGTTTTCCTCAACTTCCATTGCTATCTCTTTGGCTTCAACCAATGTGGAAGGTTTCTTGTCCCTTAATGCATAGGTCAAGTGGCCACCCACAACTTTTATGAATTTGTCAAGGACATTAGAATTAGAGGGTTTAAAAATATCAAGGATATCCCTGACTACCCTATCAAATTTTTGAATGAATTCCAGAATCTCTTCCCTTCCCCTAGTTATTTGATAGAATTTTACAATGTTCACAAAGTCCACTAATTCATTGCCTTATCCATCATGACTTCATAAATGTCTACTTTTCTAAGTCACATACATTTTTGCCTTCTTTTCAGTTCATCTTTTTCCCTCACAAATAAACCAACCATATCTCTACATTGCCTTGTTTTCCTTGCCAAGGGTGTTATGAGAGGAGAGGACTCATTGTAAGCGAAAGTTTTATTGCAGAAAGAGAAGGCTTCACTGTAAGTGCAAGCTTTTATACCCTGCAGATTTGAATGCAAGGCATTGTAACCCATTCATAAAAATTTTAACCCATTCGTAAAACTTGTAACCCATTCGTAAAAACATTCTTCCGCGCAGATCGAATGGCACAAATCCTCTCAATTGAAGATGAACAGTTAGAATTTCTTTGGTAACGTCGGCAAAGTCAAGTCCATATGTAGTATATGGCCTCAAAAACTCACAGATGTAGATGGCCTTTCTATTTCGCTCTCCCACGTTTGCCCCTTCATGCAATTTTCAAAAATGCAGTTGGAGACCCTCCGATGGTAAACTGTTGCTAGATCTGGATTATGAACATTTCAATGAAGAAGTGGATGCCAGTTTATGCCATTAACCACTCTGCCTTGTAAGCTACCCACTCAGTGACACCAGGCATGCCTCGTTACTTGGCCATCCTGGACAAGTCTGCATTGCCTCCTTCATGTATCCTACACCTGGTCGTACCTTAAAACAGGGGTGCATCAATCCATATTCTATGACAACCTTGTACAAGGGATGAGATATTTAAAAAACAAAAACTCAGGCTTCTTGGTAGAGACAATGACCATCTCAAAAAGATCTTACAGTCCATGTCATTTGAAAAAATTGAAAGCATAATTCATCATTTTATTGGTTTAGTGAGGAGAAGAAGATGTTTTCCAGCCTCCTTCTGATCTAAAAGTGCCAATGGAAGTTGGGAAGATCCCCTCTTTTAGGGAAATCATGGGCTCAATCATGGAGAAAATCTCGGGCATGAGGTGAAAATCTGGCATGAGTAATCTCCAACTTCAGAATCGGCGATGTAGGTGAAGTCGATCTGACTAGTGAGGAAATTCAGGTTTCTATTAGTAAAATAGGGAAAATATTGCGCCAATTCCTCATGCTAAAATCGGGTTTTTGCAATCGTATCGTAACAGTGGCTTTGGTATTGATTGAGAGTCAGCAGCATGTTTTATAGCTACAAAGAATGGGTATCCAACTGCATTTTTGAAAACTGCGTGAAGGGGAAAATGTGGGAGAGCTAAACAGAAAGGCCATCTACATCTGTGAGTTGCTAAGGCCATCTACTACATCTAGACTTGACTTTGCCGATGTTACCAACGAAATTCCGACTGTTCATCTTCACTTGAGAGGAGTCACACCATTCGATCTGGCCCAAAGAATGTTTTTACGAATGGGTTACAAGTTTTATGAATGAGTTCAAAGTTTTATGAATGGGTTTCCTTGCGTTCAAATCTGCAGGGTAGAAAAGCTTGCGCTTACAGTGAAGCCTTCTCTTTCTACAATAAAACTTTCGCTTACAATGAGTCCTCTCCTCTCACAACCATGGAAGGCAGGGTCATCTTTGAAGCTGTGGAAAACCCATTGGATCACCTGAACACTGGAAAGATGGAGCATAGTTTTGCCCATTATAGGAGATGATGTCGAACATGGAAAGAAAGTGTTGATTTCATTTTTCAAATGAAATTGCAGATCAATTGGAGAATATGTTGAAGGGCAGACTAATTGCATCACTGCTAGATTATTGACAAAAAGGGTTTTGATTTTCTTGTTGGACGACGAGAGGATGGGGTTGCCGTTGGTAATGGAGATCTTGACCAAGCATGCACACTTTATGAGGGAGAGTCTGAACAAAAGTCGGACTATCACGACAGCATAGTTTCGAACCTTGGATCTTTCAATCACCACTTCTCGGCCCTAGAAACCACCATGCGTCCCACTCAGATTCTTCGACAGGATCTTCTGACGATGAAGCTGGTGGTCCATCTAGTTGGAATGCTAATGCAGAGCGCAGGAGGAGGAAGAAATTCAATCACATCCGAGTGAAGTCCTCAGATCTCCTTTGAGCTAGAATTTTGAAATCTGAAAATGGGGTGAGGACTTCACCGAGATGAGCTTCATTGCAGAAATAACCTACCTTCTGCGTATTAACGTCCTCAGGACGAAGAAAAAAATTGGAAGGAGATGTGAGTCTTGTCAAAGCTTGCTGCAGGGAAATCCCTTTTCAACAAGCACATCGGGAGGAGATGATTCTGAAAGTGACAAGTTCAAAATATTTGATTGCCTCTTGAAAAGGAACAGCAAGATCGGGTTGCATGGTTAATGGGGCCGGAAGGATAATTTTATACAGTCATGGAAAATTTGTTGGATCATTTAAAGGAAAAGAATGTTCCATGAACATTCCGAGGTTCTGAACCATGCAGCCTGGACTTAATCTGATTTGAATTTAGTCAAGCGGTGAATACATAAAATAAATACATGGCTACGATTCCTATGGAGGACAGGGAAACAATAATGGTTATGTTTCCGAATGCCCCAGTGAAGCTTATGGTTCAAGCGAGTCAGGATGGTGGACCGGAGACTACTGTATTGACATCTATAACACAACTGGTTCACTATGGCTTTCTCTCTATACCAGTGGGATACACCTTTAGCGATGGGATGTTTGAGATGGAACAAGTGAAAGGCGGCAATCCATATGGTTCTCGAACTTTTGCTGGTGATGGTTCACGTCAGCCAAGCAAGCTAGAATTGGAGCACACTTTTCATCAAGGAAAATATCTTGCTGGCATTGCAAGAAACTCAAGGGGGAGCCTGATATACACAACACTATTCTGCCTTCTTCCTTGCTTCAATAGTTATTTCTAATTTCGTGCCTATTTAGCTTGGTTTACATTTTCTAGTGTTCAGTTCATAGTACTTTCCTCACAACAATTCATATAGCATAGTTTTGTGCATTATACATGGTCCTTAGTAGCTTGATCATATATATATATAGATATTACTAAAATCCATCAAAACAATACAAAACAAATTTTAGTTTTAGTTAAAAAAAATAAAAACAATTAAAAGAAACCAAAACATTAAAACAAAAAAAAATTAAATAAATAAATAAAAAATAAAAATAAAATAAAAAACTCAAAATAAAAATCAAAACAATTAAAAACAAACAAAAATCAAAACAAATAAATAAAATTAAAATTTTTGCAAATGGACATTTCATAACTCTTGAAAACAACTTATGCTAACTTGTTGTCCTGGAGTTACTTCAAAGGAACTTGCGCGCAAAGGCAACAAGTAAAAAATTTCATTTTAATTTATTGCTAGCATTTATACTTGCATTTTGTGTCCTTCAAAAATCTCTCATTGTTTTCATGCAAGATTTGTACTGAGCTTTTATAGGTGCACGACGATCCAAGTTCATGCAGATGTGATCTCCAGAAATCACATTCATCATTAAAAGCTTGAAGGAGTTAACTACATATGTCATGACATTTGTCGCTACATAGAAATTTTTTGCGTCATGATATGTTAACCACACTTCTCCTTTAAAGCCTCATCAGTCATCCATGTTAAAGTCCACTGATTCATTGCCTTATCCATCATGACTTCATACATGTCTACTTTTATGAGTCGCATACATTTTTGCCTTCTTTTCAATTCTTTTTTTTCCCTCACAAATAAACCAACCATCTCTCTACATTGCCTTGTTTTCCTTGCCATAAAAACTGTTTTACCATAACATCTTGTATCTAGAGTCCTACCAATCATTTTGTATGAATTCATGTTGACTGATGTGGGATTCCTTAAGGCCCACCTTTCAAAAAGTCTTGACCCATCGACCTCAGCACCTTATCTGGGACAAAGACTAGAGTCATTATTAGTACCTTGAGGGCTTGCATGTCCTAATGGCAAGTCTTCTCGCCAATGAACAATGGGAATACATTAATGTCCCTTGTTTGTTGGATCTTGCAAGTGGCTCGACATCAGCTCATTTATTCGCACTTTGCAAGATGTACTTGGGTACCTTGGCACTCATTGACATTAATGGTGAGTTTGCCTCACATTGGTTAATGATATTCATCAATGGACGGTAATCTAATGACTTCTTTCCATGTTAGACATCGACACATTTATTCGCATGGAAAGAATTGTGCCACGATATGGGACGACATGAAAACTATATGATTCAGTAGCATATTCAACAATATTTTATACTTTGGAACAGATTCAGTAGCAGTAATAAAGGATCCACATTAACAACTTCATCCATCATGTATGCAACCAAGACACAGATCACATTCTTGTATTCTTCATTCCATGATTCCACAGCAGAAGCTACACTTTTCTACATATACATAGTTTGTCCACTCAGGTAAGTAAAGGTATGTTCTTTTCTAGCTTTTTATCATACAATTCCTTTAATACTAAAATTATAATTTTTGGAAAATGTTACACCATGTTCATTTTCATACCTCATATTCACATACAGATGTCATATATCACCTTTCATATGTCATATATGTCCTTCATGCACATGTCATCCTAACCAACATAATTTTTCCAAACAACTACTATTGCATTATGATTCAAATGTTACATGTTTTGAAAAGAATGATCAAAGAATGAATGGTTGATTAAAGGTTTTCAAAGTCTTTTGATGCAACACAAAAACAACGAAAGTATTGTTACACAAGAACCAATACTAATCAAATTTTGGTTGTCACACAAGAACCAATCAAAATAATATGTTGCAATAAAATGTTTTTAAGAAAGAAGACTTTCAAACAAGGAACAAAGTTGTCAAAAAGAAAATTATAAGAAGTTAAACAAATCGATATCAACCAAACTCGATATAAAAGAAAGACAATGAAGAAAGATTACATCATGATTAAGTGAATCAATGCAATAGTTTGCATGAGAACATGCAATAACTTAAGTTGGGGGGTATGTTGGGCCGCCAAATTAACATACATTTTCCCTCCATTTTCACCTTTATCCTCATTTTGTCACCCCATTTCATCACATTATCATTACATAACTCTATATCTCCAATACCATATGGGTTCATATCTTCATTTTCAAAAGTTATTAATTTTATGTATTTAGAGTGAATTTATGCTTAAAAGTTAGAGAAATAACATGTATTTGCTTATACCGAAAAGTGGCTTGAGTTTGATGACATGTGTAGATCATTTGGAAGCTTTCAAGGCACCTTTATGTGGCCTCCCAAGATCAAATTCGAATTTCAACTCAAGAGGTGGACCATATTCCAGGGAGAAAGATCATGGATATTTTGATGTGTCATGGGATTTGTGTCTAGTATTTAGGGATAAGTTGAGACAAGTATGGATCTAGTAGATATTTAAGGGATCTACATTTATTGAGTAGATATCCCTAATTCATGTATGAATAAGAGCAACATCCTTCAAAGGAAAGAGATAACAGTTATCAGTTATTCATTAGCATCAGATTTATGATTGTTCATTCAACATGAATAATATCATTTTCTCCAAATCATGAGTTATGAGTGTTGTTTGATTCTTAAGGTGTGATAGTTGTTCATGTGTGCTCATTGAGGAATGGAAGGATCCCCATACTGAGATAAGTACACTTTTTTGTAGAGTAATGTTGTGAATATACTAATTTTAATTATGATGTTCATCTTATTTATTTGTTGTAAATACTTGTAGATAGTTTCAATATGAATTCATGTTGTGGCCATGTTTTGTTGTGTGAAGGTTGATCTCCTTTCAGTAGCTAGTTTTTGTGAGAAGGACAATCGGGATCTCCTCAATTAGGAGCCTCTTCTCCATGAGCTAGACTAAACTAAAACAATATTTACTTTCTTATATGCTTTCCTAGAATACATTTATGTGAGGATTGATTTCCTTTCAGTAGTTAGTTTTTATGTGAGAAGGACAACCAAGATCTCCTCAATTAGGAGACTCTTCTCCATAAGCTAAGAACTGAACTGAAAACAATATTTACTTGCTTTCATTTATATGCTTTCTTTCCTTCTTTCTTAGATGTTTGGCAATGTTATTATAGAAAGATTGTAGAAGGACAATCAGGACTCTTGAACAAGAGACTCTTCTCTATCTTCTAAAGTAAAATAATTCCATTGATCAAACATTTTTATGCTTTTATAAAATAGATCTGATAGTCCCATATATTTTGGTTTGCTTCTAAGTTTACAAAACCCCCAGGTTGACAAATTAAATGATAGGGATTTAATAAAAAATTAAATCGCCTAACACACCTAATGCTAGACTAGTGCCTAATCCTTTGAGGAGATTTAAGTCAAGAAGAATAGTGAGAATGGACTTCGTTTTTATGTCAAGGAGGCTTCAAGAACTACTTCACTTAGAATTACGGAAAATGAGAGTGATATTAAAGATTTATACTTCGTTTTGAAAGATGAGATGGCTTATCAAGATGAATTCAAGCATAGAATTATCTTATGAAAATTCATTCAACATACATGGCTCATACATAGAGAGATGTTATCTAGAAACAATAATGCATGCAACAATTAGTCCTAGTATAGTGAACATCCCATTATCAATGCATGTGAAAAAGTTAAAGAAAGAATAACATTAAATTGGTACTTACATGTAGCAGAATATATCCAACCATCAATAAATTGCTCATAAAGAATCTCCAAGACAAGAATAGATAATCCAAACATCAAAATTCATTCCATGCTCCAAAATTTTGTCCACCAAGAAGGAATAACGAAAATATATAAATAGATCCAAGTCCAAACCAGGTATGATGATAAATGAAATCTCATCACTTGTATTTATACATCTCTAAGGAGTTCGATCTAGTTATTTAGGCCTACATTAGCCCGTAAGATAAAATAATGTGCAAAATAACTAACTTTCGGTGACAAACCCACAAAAATAGCTCATAAACATAATAATAAACCTCTCAAGAGGTCAAATGATCAATAATACATGTCATTGGGCCTTCTAATTAAGAATCCTGATGAGGTCCATAAGTGCCATAATGATGAATAGGACTCCCAAAAATAATGGACCAAGGGGTGGCCCCTTATTCTCCACATAATAAACCTGTGGTGCTCTCAGTGGGTGTGGGGGCACAAAACTCACCTCATGGGTCTCCAAGTAGATCAAATATGTTTATAGACCATATTTAAGGGATCATATGATGGTGCAAGTGATGCCACATCAGGAGACAAGTCTCGGGTCATCTTCCAAAGGCATGGTATAACTCTGGAGTCCACTCGGCATGGTGAACTAGGTGCATCTTCCTTGTCCAAAAAGTGAATCTCGAGAAATATTTGAACATATTTACGGATCCATGGAGTGTTTTCTACTATTGTGGAGGCCCATGGATCTCTACACACATCCTACATATGCCAATCTAGCCCTCTGGAGGGTTAGGACCATGTATAGGGAGACCAAACCAAAAATTGAGACCATCTGCAATCTTACATAAGATCTAATGCATCCCCGTACCTCCTAGCATATCAAGTAATTAAAGAAATCAAGTAAAATAGTTTACAAACCATGGAAAATGAGTGGGCACTTCATAATGTAATACCGTTTCATAATGGGCTTTGGAATGTGCTAGTGTCTCCAAGCTTCAAGAGGGGTTAACCAATTATCCTATCAGGTGGTTTCTACTTCTAAAGGGGGTGATATGTTCATGGTACATTCATCAAGTGGTGGTGGTACGTGATATAATGATGGAACTGAGTAGGGGATAAAGGGAAACAACCCAAGTCACACCTTATGGCACAAGGGCAGTTAATAAAAGGGAAGCCCACACTTGGGTAAATAATGTATAGGAGGGAGAAATTGTGGTACATAAGTTACCCCATCCTTGATTTTTTTACCCTTATTCAAATGCTTTTTTCCTTTTATGATCTTCCCTAGTTAATTGCACGGGGCTCAAAGGGATGAGATCATGATGTGTGAAGTATAGTAGTGGATACCCCTTTTAAGGTGGGGAAATTCATCGCCCAATAGGGGTTAGGACAATCATGGGTTCCTAAATGATAAAGGAGACTCATCATGGGCCTCTAGGAACCAAGGTTATGGCCATGGAAGGGGAAGAGCTTACGTAATGGCTTTTTACCATGTGTTAAATGTGTTGTCACAGCCATATTTTGCATTTTTTGGTACAATTTCTTGTTGAATGTGGCTAATTATACTTTTTTACTTTCATTTTAGCTGCATCAATCCCTGGGCTTCGTTCTAGGCTTGAACCAAGATGTGGGGCAAGGGGAGGGGGTCATTGATCCTATGTGAACCCAGGTGGGAGAAGTGATGAAAGGGGGTATAATAAGCGGAAATTGAATAATATATGTGAATCGAGGAGGAGGACCATGCATCCAAAATTGGTGTTTCCCATGAAATACCATCCCAGAAGCCCAAAGGTTGTTAAAAGAGATCCCATGGGACTAGGGTTCAAGGTTAACAACCTAAAATAGATCTAGGGAAGAAGGGCACAAACCTAGTCCACACTGTTAGCGTTTGAGATTTCACTTAGGCTGAGATAGACAAACCTCAAAGCTACATCAAACCATTTCACCTCGTAGCTAG